>APFE031547969.1:1570-29199 GCA_000404065.3 Pinus taeda
AACAAAGAAAATAAACAATGCGAGAGCATAACACATAAAACACATATGCACAGAGATTTTCCCTTGGATCCCAAAACTGGGACTACCAGCTTGATTTTTCATTATGTTCTTTTCAATGTTACAATACATATTTATACATGCCAAAGCATCCAAAACCATGGACCGAAAACCATCGGATCCAAAACCATGGACCAAATACCATAGGTAGGTTCGCCCAACCTAATATAGGGTCCAAAAAAAATTTTCCCAAGGCACTGCCCTGGACCCCGTAGAGGGGGGCTACCCACCCCCCTCAAACCCCCCAGACAGGGGGGGCTGCCGCACTCCCTATGACCCCCCCGTTGCGCAATTGGTGCAACAAAGAGGGGGCTCCACCCCCGATTCACTACATAGGTTAGTCGTGGAAAGAATATAACACAACCCAACAGGGCCTTTGTTCTAATTGTGATCCATTTCCTTGTCTATGAAATAATGACGGTGATGATGACAGTGAAACAATTGAACTTGCACTTATGGGTAAAAGTGAAAGTAAGCACTCTAAAGAGAAAATAGATCCAAAAATGATGCCTCTAGAAACAAAAGATTAAGGCATGTCAGAAAAAATGGACAATACAGATGTGCCTATGTTGAGAAGAGATAATTATCAACAATGGAAATAAAATATGAAGTATAATATAATGAATCTTGAAGTTTGGTATCTAGTATGCAATGGCTACACTAATATTTCTCCATCAGACGAGGAAGTGCAAAAGAATATTAAGGCTTTAAGTGATATTTTTTGTAGCATACCTTATTCAACATTAAATAAGGTTAATCATTGTAGAACTGCAATACAAGTGTGGGTTGTTAGAGTCAGTCTTGCCAGTCCTCCGTCAGATATCAAAACTGTTTCTGCATCTCATTTTTAGGTGTCTCGCTCCATTCACTCAGCTGCATTCTGCTAGAGGCATGCCATAATCTGACGGAAGGGTCTTGTCAATTCATTCCCCTCATGTCTTGTACCTGCTGGCTTAGTTCTTTTCATCAAATTTATCAAAATCCATGACAGTCAATGTTTGATCTTTTAATGGACAAGACTCATTTTAGTCATTAGGTCTAGGGTTTTCAAATTGTTGTTCTCAAAGTGCTTCAATGATACTTGCAGGCCAGAGGAAGGTTCAATAATTCACTCAAATGATGTTTTTGAGCAAGAAAAGATGAATTTTTAAAACATTAGAGAGTTTTTTGTCCAAAATAGGCCAAGGAAGAAAAACCTCCTTCACTTTTTACACCGATGTCATGGTTTTAGAGCAATTTCAAAAATACAATTGCCTCGGGAGAATTGATGCACCTCTAAAGCGACCTTGGTAAAATCACGTTTTCTCCTAACTTGGTTAGCCAAATGACTTTCTTGATGATTAAACTGATAACTATACACAAATATCTTTCCAATGAGCTATCATGCACTCAATTTGGAGTTGAGGAACACCTTCAAAAGTTGACTGCAACAGCACTGTGCCTTGACGCAACCTCACTGGGCACATTTTGACCAGTCTTGGGCGAATTAATTTTTGACAAGGAAAATGAACTCCAACTTGAAAAATTCTAGTTTGGCTGGAAATTAGACTCAAATACATTTCGCCCGAGCTATCCTGCACCCAATTTGGACACTGGGAAGGCCTCCCAACCTCTCCTGCAAAAAAGTGCTACGCACAGGCTCTATGTGGCGCGGCACTTAGGATTGGGAGCTCCAAATGAAGAATGGTTTGCATTTTTGGATTCAACATAAAAAACCATGATTTCTCGAGCATGGCCAAGAAATTTGGAGCATTTTTGGGGCATTTTTGGTCATTTGACAACTTTTGGGCACAAAATAGGGTTTTTCTCTAGGATTGGGAGCTCCAAATCACAAATGATTTGCATTTTTGGATTCAGCATGAAAAATAATGACTGCTGGTAAATGGCCAAGAAGTTTGGACAAGTTTTGAGTCCCCAGGAGGTCAAAAACACTCAAACAATGACCTCTCTGCCCCTATTTTTACACACAGGAAGCAGTCTTGGGAGATTGAAGTTTTGGAGGGGCAAATGAGCACCAAATTCAGAAATTCCACTTGGGTTGGAAAGTAGACAGGCAGGGCTTTCCAATAAGCACACTTGGGAACAATTTTGAATTAAGAAAGTACCTCAAAATTACCTCGAACGTGGCACGGCGTGTATAGATTTGGGTGCGGCACAAGGACCAAAAGGCCAAAATCACTTCCCTCCGCGAAATTTCGATTCGTGACTTTCTCTAAGTGGGCCCGCTCATTTACACTACAATTGTTTCGGCACCTAAGGCAAAGTTTAAAGAGTAATTTCACTAAATTTTGGCTTCTATCCAAATGGCAAAGGAAGGCAAGCAGTCACCCAAGCCATTTGTCATTTTTGTAATGCTGCACCTGTAACTAATGGTTGGCTTTCCATTTCCAGTTTTTAATCATTTGAAAAACTCCCCAACTCTTGGTCATTCTATTTCCCAACGACATAATCTATTTATTGTATGCAAACCATTTGCAAATGGTTGGCTTGTAACTTCTTGGAGACTATGGGAAAGAAAATTTGTTTCTTCATTGTATATTTTGACAGAGGATTAATGAAAGACAGCGGCTCTGTTTCATGAGATTCATGTGGTTGTGAGTGTAGCAAATGTGTCTCTTATGTTTCATATGTATTTCGTTATGTTTCATAGTTCATTTCATATTCATTTCCAGTGAAATTTTCTAAGTTAGATAAGGTAGAATCCAATTTTATTCCTCTGCCTATGGGAAAATTTCATGTTCAGTGTTTTTTCTACTGTTGAAAAGGATTCATGTGCGTATGCCCTTTTCACCCTCCTAAGAAATCTCTCCATTCCATGTTATTTCAAACTAAATTGCTAGACTTTTTTCCTGTCTTGCCTCACGAAGTAATCTGTGCCTTTGTATTTCATCCTCTGCTCATTGCTGTCCATTGGTCCCATACCATCCCAGAAACACAGTCATTCATAAAAATTGCTTCTTGTATCCATATTCACCTACTAGCCTAAGATTAATATTTCACTGTAAGTCATCTCAAACCGTTTCGTTTATCTATTCACTGAGTGTGACCCGGAGAAAGCCCTCTCTTGTTCTGGTAGGGCTAGCTACCAGACTGAGCGTGGTTTGTGGTTACCCTGAATTTTGCCTTCCTTCAGCTTAAGGCAAATTTAGGTGCTAACATAGTGGCGACTCCACTAGGGACAGAAATGGTTTGCTTGAATATTGCTTTTCCCAAGTACATATCTCAAGTTTAGAGCTGATTTTTGATGGTGAACAACGATCAGACATAAGAAGACGGCTGAAATCATTCATCTGGTGACTCCTTTCACTGAAGAATCCAGCAACCGGTGCTTCATGGTGTCTCCACTACAAAGGGATCAATAGCTTTGAGATTTTTTAAAATGGAGCAGATTACAAGAAGATACGCTCCCATGAGCCGAGATCACATTCCAGGCTTTCCAAATAAAATTTTGAAGGTAGATTGGTCAAGGAATCTACCTACGTTTAAAGATGATGGTAAGAAGGACGCTGCTTTACATCTAGTCCAATTTCACATGCATATTCGCAAGTTGAAGGTTGATTTTCCTGAAGATTGCTTAATGAAGATATTCCTGGCCACTCTGTAAGGTGAAGCCCAATCTTGGTATGAAAATTTGCCCGCTGCTTGTATTTACTGTCTAAAGGATTTTCATGCCCTGTTCATTGAAAGATATAAAGACTCTTATCCATCATTAAATCTAGTTCATGACTATTGCAAACATGCTTCTACTTTTATTGAAAGCCTTGAAAAATACTATGAGGATGATAATTTTATGGATGATGAGATCATGGAAGCCTTGTACGAGAATCCATTTCAGCAACATGAAGAGAAACTAGAGGAGTCTCATCAAGATGCTCAGGAAACTTTGCAGCAGAATCAAGATCTTTGTACGGTGAAAAATGAAGGAATTTTGCATCTTATCAGTCAACATGAATTGCATGAAATATATCATCAGGTTGGAGAGTTCCATATGGCTGAAAGTGATGAAAGAAAAAGTGTCGTTTCAGATTGGTCCATAGAAGAAGACAAAGTTTAGGGTCCAAATGTTCTCATGTCATTAGAACAAAGCCTTCATGAAGAGGTAATCCAGTCAGTTCATAAACAACAAGATGAGATCTGCAGTCAAGTAAGTGAAAATCTTTCTCTGGATGAATTTATGGTAGATGATAAAAATGTTAGTGTTGGGTTTCAAGAATCATCCGAAGTTGCTTTTCTCATGATTGATGAATGTGATGAATGTAATGAGAATCTGGCTGTCATATCATGTCAAGGTGATCAGAAATATATTTAGACTATAGCCGACCAGACCATTATGGATTCCATTTCAGATTCTTCCTCATATGTTTCATGTTTTGAAGTGTTCTTTGAAGAGGAAATCCACTCATCTGCTTGTTCAGAATTTTTTGAGGGAATATATGTTTTCTGAAGTACATTATGAAGGAAGATCAGAATCAAAAGAAAAAGACATCTTGTTTCTTCAGCAGGAGGAGAATCTTCATTTTTTTCATGATCCAATGACATATTTGTTGCAGACAACAGTGAAGGTCATTATTGCAGTATTCAGTGATGAAGGAGATCATGGCCAATTATGTTTTTGGATGCCCAGTTACCAATATCAATTGTTGACTAGAAGATCTGATCGGAAGAATCATTTAAGAAGCCATCTTCTTGATTGGTTACATTGGCAGTTTGATATAGTTTGATGATATATAGTCTTGTAAGAAATGCGGGTGGTCATGTACTACCACCAAGCTCTAAGTTTTAAGTTCAGTTCTAGTATTTTGAGTTAGTTTGTTAGAGTCAAGTTTTTTCTAGTCATGTCAGTTTACATTGAGTTAGTTTGAGTCAAGTTTCAGTCAATAAATTGAGTCATGTTGGTTTTTCGGAATAATGGACTCCATAGCCCAATGGATGAAGGCACTGTCTGCTCACCCAAAGATCTGTAGTTCTTGGCACCTCCAAGGAGATACCATCCCCCATTGGAGCCAATGTTAGTGCTAGTATTTGTAGCCTTCCTCCAGTGATAAAAAATGCTCTTACACAAGTGATTTTAAGGTGTCAAGGTCAAATTTTTCCATTTCAGTGAGTCTTCAAGCAAAATTTGGTCACTAGGCATTAGGTCTAGGGTTTGCTTGTACTCCTTCCAAAGTTGTCCAAACATCGGTCTATGTCACTATTCAGCTGAGTCTACCATCATTTAGAGGGTTTTCATTATCATGTCAAGTTTCATTGGGTCATTTCACACCTTGTTCATACTTCAGTTGCTCCTAGGCAAGGTTCATTTCCCTCTCCTAGGGTTTTGAAGCTAATTTCTCTTGGATGGTCAAATCTTCGGCAAAAATTGTATCCTGATGTTCATACACCTTCCCCTATCATTAAAATACCTTATCAAACACTTCCCATCACTGAGATCCCCCAAATTCTTCATTCTCGCACAACCCCTAGTTTCTTACTACAACTTGGCAATTTTCTAGGTTGGGCCTGTGTTTTTCCTTTTTGGACCCCTTCCTCTCACTCAATTTCTGAGATTCCACTTTCCCCTACTTCTTAACATCCCTCCATACTTCCCAAAATTTCCTCAAGAATTTAGAAGCCCCCTATCCCCTTCATTTCGCTTCATTTAGACAAATCTCTTATTCCCCACATCGGGGTAGGTTTCACTCAAATGATGTTTTTGAGCAAGGAAAGATGAATTTGAAACAACTGAGAGAGGTTTTTGCCCAAAATAGAACAATAAATAAAATGTTCCTTCACTTTTTACACAGGTGTCATGGTTTTGAAGAAATGTCAAAAATACAATTGCCTTGGGAGAATTGATGCACCTCTAGAGCGATCTCGGGAAAATCAAGTTTTCTCTTAGAATGGTTGGCCAAATGACTTTCTTGATGATCCAAATGGTAACTAGAGACAAGTATCTTTCTAATGAGCTATCATGAGCTCAATTTTGGGTTGAGGAAGGTATTCAAAAGTTGACCGCAACAGCACTCTGCCTTGAGGCAGCCTGATTTGGCACATTTTGACCAGTCTTGGATGATCTGATTTTTGATAGGGCAAATTAACTCCAAATTGAAACATTCCAGTTGGGTTGGAAAGTAGACTCAAATAAATTTCCCATGAGCTATCTTTCACTCAATTGTGACATTGGGAAGGCCTCCAAAAGTCATCTGGAAAAGTGCGCGACGCACAGGAGGAGGATTCCTGACTTTTTGTAAGTGGGCCCACTCATATGCACTTCAGTTTTTCGGCTTGGTCAGTTATCCAAGTGGAAAAGGAAGGCAAAGGGTCACCCAAGCCATTTTTCATGTTTGTGGTGCTGCACCTGTAGCTGATGTTTGGCTCTCCACCTTCATTTTGTGACCCTTGGGCGTTCTATCTCTTCATGTCACATTCTATATATTGTATGCAAACCATTTGCAAAGCAATTGGTTGGTTGGATTTTAACTTCTACGGGTCTATGGGAAAGAAACTTTGTTTCTGCATTGTATATTTTTATAGAGAATTAATGAAAGGTAGCGGCTCTGTTTCATGAGATTCATGTGATTGTGAGTGTAGCAAGTGTGTCTCTTATGTTTCATATGTATCTTGTTATGTTTCATAGCTCATTTCATATTCATTTCTGGTGAAATCTTTCGACTGAGATTAGGTAGAATTCAATTTTATTGCTCTACCTGTGGGAAAATTGCATATACAGTGTTCATTCTTCTGTTGAAAAGGATTCATGTTGTCCATGCCCTTTTCACCTTCTTAATCAATGTCTCCATTCCGCCATATCTTAAAACTAAATTGCTATGCTTTCCGCCTACCTTGCCTCACAAAATAATCTATGCCTTTATGTTAAGTTCTCTGTTCATTGAGGTCCAGTGGTCCCATAACATCCTAGAAACATAGTCATTCATAAAAATCACTCCTTATAATCATTTTCACTTACTAGCCTAAGACAAATAGTTCATTGTAAGTCATCTCAAGCCATTTCATTTACTTATTCACTGAGTGTGACTCGGAGAGAGCCCTCTCCTGTTTTGGTAGGGCTAGCTACCAGATTGAGCGTGATTTGTGGTTACCCTAAATTTTTCCTTCTTTCAGCTTGAGGCGGATTTGGGTGCTAACAATATTAAACTTGGGTCATGCCAAAAGTGCATTTTTCCAAATTGGCACACAGCTTGTCTTGTAGTGTTTGGAGAACCTGTCGGATGTGGTGGAGGTACTCTTCCCAGCTCCAGATGAATATCAGGATGTCATCCAAGTATACCACTACAAATGAGTTGGTGAATGGCTGAAATATGTCATTCATCAGCCTCATGAAGGTTGTAGGAGCATTTGTCAACCCGTAAGGCATAACCAACCATTCAAAAAGGAACTCCTTGTCTTTGAAGGAAGTCTTCCACATATCAGAGGGTTTGATTGGTACCTGGTGATATTGGACTTCAAGCTGATCTTGCTGAAATATATGGCCCCGTTGAGCTAGTCCAGAAGGTCATCAATCCATGGGATTAGGTACCTATTCGGAAGAGCGATCTTGATTATCGCCCGATAGTCAACACAGAGCCTCCAAGTCCCATCCTTCTTTTGTACCAACATGATCGGGCTCCCACAGAGCAATAAACTTAGCCGGATGTGACCTTTCTGTAGAAGCTCTTGAATCTACCTCTTGATTTTGTCGTTCTCCAGAATGGAGCACCGATAGATTCATCCATTGGGTAACGATGTACCTAGGGTCTGATCAATGTTGTTCTTGACCTGACAGTGTGGAGGCACCCATATGTGGGAGGTGAAGATTTCCACGTACTCCTCCATGACCTTGTCCATATGTTGTTGTCATGTGGAGGGGCCCTATCTGGAGGTCATCGCCACTCCTTCTTCTTTCCCTGAGGGCGTATCATTAGGAAAACAAATTTCTTAGTTTTAGAAATGAGCTTACTAAATTGTTTTGTAGTAACCAAAGGGGTGGTGGTAGGTGGTGCTACCTTTGGTCTCCTATACAACTTATTTCTAAAGGTAACAATAATAACATGAGGCCTTCACTCATACACAACAGGTCACTTCTACAAGGATGGTTGGCCTAATAATACAACACAAAAATGAAGGGGAGAAATGTCACATAATACCTCATTTATGAATGGCTTGACACTGTTTGGAAGGTGACATTGATGGTTCACGTGAAGATCTCATCCTTGGTGAAGCCACTCGATGGTGTATAGTTGCAGGTGTGTCATGGTCAGTAAGGCCAACTACCTCATGACCTCTGCAAAGATGTGATTCTTTTGGCTCTCATTGTCGACAATGAACTGTAGCAAGGAACCCTTTACCCACATCTAGGAGTGGAATAGGCACTCGTCCTACTCTGCATTTTCGAGTTGCTTCTTCTGGATCTCTATGGTGGAAATGGTGGCATTGGGCTCTGCATCAATAATCTGCTCCCTTTGTCATTCCCCTTGTTGGGTTTTGACTCAGTGTCAGAACATGCATCTGATTTTGATGCCTTCAACTCAACCACTAGTGACTACTTGGTCTCACACTCACTTGTGTTGTGAGTGGAGCTCTTATGGAACTCACACCACTTTCTCATGTCCTTCTTCAGTTTCACAGTGTTTTTCTTTGCTTGCAGCATTGGCAGGTTGTCTTGGGCCACTCCGTCTTAGATTTTTCCTTCATTTTCCGGCTTGGGGGCACATTTCCTTTGCTTCGAATTCACAGATCCAAAGTCTTAGTTCTTCTACTTAAAATTATGATCGATCTTTATGACTTATCGATATGTCATGCCAAGCGAGGAGATGTCAAAGAACTCCATCTCATCCTAGATGTAGCTGTGTAGGCAGCTACGGTACTTGAGTACAAAATGTTTCTCAGAATCATTGATACCCAACTTCATTCAAAGGGTATGAAAAACATTGGTAAACTCTGGCACATCTTGGTCCCTTCCTTGCCTTAGCTTTGTCCACTTTATCTATTTATCCTCATAGCTCTTGATAGGGTAGTACTTCTCCTTGATTTCATCTCGGAATGAATTCCAAGTGGGTGTGGCTAAAAACAGTGAGGTCGTACTTTCATCCTTCTGCTCACAGTAGGTTTCCCACTAGTCCTTGATGTGGGGGGCAGCTTTGAGAAGAGAAAAACTAATCTTTTCCCGACTGGACAAATAATGAACAAAGAAATATCATTCTAGCAGATTTAACCATTCAAATACGGTGTTTGCATCTATTTGGCCCTCAAATATGGGAATGTCAAAGATTACGTGTACGTTAAAAGGAGTGGAGCCTCTAGAGTGGCTATTGGATGTTGATGTATTTTCGGTGGGTAACTGTTGAAGGATTTGGGGAAAATTTATCCATCATCATGTTCATTTGTTTCTCGAGGGTCTCCTCGAGCAATATTTTGATAGGATCTCATGCTCCCTTGTCTTTATTTTCTTCCCCCATGGGAAGTCGTCGGGGTTTGTGAGGCTGATATTGTAAAGGTTCAAGCAGATCGATCCCTAACTCCTTAAATCCCAACCTCATTGAGGACATGCAAAGAAAAAGAAAGAACGAGCATACTGCTCTGATACCACTGAGATGAATTTAAACAAGAATGTAAAAAATTACAGATATAACCATAAATATAGAGATGTAACATAAATAACACTTCATTTCATTAATATCAAATATTGAAATATGCTTACAAACATAATGGAAATAAGACTAGCTTGGGCAATGGTAGCTTATCTCTGAGAAGAGATGTGGTGGCTACATGCCTATGAACTATGTTACAATGAGGCTCAAAGGCCTATTTATTATTGAGAAACAATGGAAAACCCTTAACATCCAAAAACATAACCTTATGATATGAAGCGCCAAACTATGGGTTGGGTAAATTGGTACATCAACTTCCCAAGATCGTAACTTTGGCATATGATCTTTGTTTGACATGCACAATTCCTTGCTAGAAAGATTTGTCCAAGGAGTACAACTTTTAAATGGCCAACATCATCCTATGACCCATGTTGGCCCCGGTTTTCTTAAAAAAATGTCGTTTAGGACCTCAGAACAACTTTGGAAGTTCAGTAACTAAAAAACAGCTAGAAATAGTAAATTGTGCTACAAATAAGGAAACTGAAAAACTGAAAGAAACAATGGCGGGGGTCCAAGTGGAATAGGTGGGTGGCCACCAATATCCACTTGGATCAAAACCTACTTCTCTATAAGGTGTAAACAATGATGATTTGAATTTGGGGGATATTCCTTTGAACATTTATATGTTTTTTAATCAGGTGGATCTCTCCACTTGGGCCCATGATTATGGATATCATAGAGTCCTCAAAAGTGAAACAAGATTTTAAGCCACAATTTTGTCTTAATATTGAGAAATGTGTGGTTGAGTCTATAATTCACATGCTAAAGGAAACTTTAAAAATTATTTATGATCATATTTCTAGGGATACTAAAAAATACTTGTAATAGAGGAATTGGAAAAAACATCATGCCCTATGCTAGTGATAGAGGTGCTCTAGACATATCTAATAGAAATTAGTGTGCTATTTACTACTATCAAATCTATACACATATATGATTATCTTTGACACTTCCAATGTCAAGTTGCTCCCCCCCTTACCACATTGTCTTCCAAATTCAAGTTTCTCATTGAGTGAAATCTATCTTTTAGATAACCATGGATGATGGTGCTTCCACATGTGTCATGGCAATGTCATGTTAAGAGGTGATAGGGTATCTCAAGTTGGTTCGATCACCAACATCACTATCTACATTCAACAATCATTCTCATCACCCCCGTGGGACTATTCCTTCTATTTTGTACAAGTTAGGAGGAAAAATCATTGTTATGGAAGTGGAGGTGGTGAATGGAAAACTACACTATAATATGTTGTTGGAGTGAAATTGGTTCTATGCAATAGAAGGTGCGGTCTCCAAAATTTTCTACATCTTATGTTTCCTTCATGAAAATAAGAACATCATAATTGATTCAATGGATTGTTTCCAACCAAATCCAAATGCCTCTTTGAACACTATTGTCCCTTTCATAGATCAATCCCAAAAATCCTCTAAGTATATATGGGGGTGTTGGCTTAGTGGGTCCTAACCCAAGTTCAGAGTTAGTTGCACCAAACTAATCCCTACACTACTGGCCCTTTCGACATCAATCCGTGGAGTGCAAACTAAAGTCTCACACAAAGTAGTATGGGGGGATGTTGGAACCAAGTTTCTACACCCAGAGATCAACATGATGTCATTTTGTGCCCTAGATCTATCTTTGCACAGATCGATAAGCCCTTATCGCTTATTGATGTAACTTCCTTTAATCAACATCTATACCTCTGCGAAGGTCCATGACTAGCTTTCACAGACCTTGAACAAGTGAATCAGCTAATTACGCACGTCATAGATTACTCTTAACCTAGTATTTACTCAGATCTACTTAAATCTTTCAATATTTTTAACATACAACGGTATAATCTTCGTGTAAGCACTTAAAATCAATTGTGTTTAGATAACAATATAGATCCACTAAAGTCACACATTAATACATTATTATTTAAGAAAACCATCATTTATCACAGCATAAAGCACATTCATTTGTAATAGAAGTAAAGAAATAAAACATATGAATTTATGGAATAATCTTCCTTTATTGATATTTAGTTAATCTTATAGACTCAGGAATTCCCTATGCACTCAGCTGTAGGGGTCCATGCACTTAGCTGCAAACTCTACTCTAGGCCTTTGTGCACTCAGCTATAGAGCCTTTCTTCTACCTTCTGCGCTACATTAGACTCCTTATGTCGTACCCATAGACAACTTATATTCCTCTTCATGCCTTAGACTCTCTAAGACACACCTATTTACATAATCCTATGGTTCGCAGACCACGGGTAGATCTTTAAAAGCTTACTCAACTTACATAAAATAGGGTAAAACCATTTTTGACTCTTTAATTGACTACGTGCTCTGTGACCACAATTTGCAAAGACTTTACATATTTATACATAAAAAATTAGGCTTTTGCCCCAAAATTGACCCAAGGGACCCCATCCCAATAGGCCCCCAACACAAATATCATGACTCACCCTCGATTCACTCCGCTGGCACTAAGAACTTGCTACGAAGATCCCCCCAGCTCCACTTGTGCAACCTCTACTTCAGCCATGCTCTACATCATTACGGCTTCACTTCTTCTACCAACTACTCTATGGCTAGTCCTATGCTATTTTGCTTAATCTTTTGTTGCATACTCTACAAGTTCGCCAAATCTTCCTGTATGTTAGCTGAGACTATGTAAGCTTCATCCAACCAAGGCCCCAGCCTTGCCTTAAGGACTACCTCTTTCTTTTGCGTCACTTCCACCTGTGTAAGGAGCTACTTAGCCTCCTGTAGCTTGGTGAGGTGATGTGTTGTAGCAACGTGCACGTCATCACCCTTACTTCATCATATTGCTGTTGGAGCTCGCATACCTCTATATCTAATTCTTACAGTGTGGGATCTTCATGTAGGGTCATCACTACTTCCATAGCCTACTCAAACAACATGGTGCAGTCCATAATCGCTAAATATTCCTTTCCTTGCTCCCTTTGGGCAAAAAATGATGTCACATAGGTCATAGAGACCAAATTTTTTTGGTTGTTGCTGAAGGCAAGATTTCACATGGCCATCAACTAGAAGTTGTGGTTTTTCCCAACAGTGTTTGAGCAGCTGTTGGAATATACGGAATTTAAGGAATATACGGAATAGACGTGGTGGAAGTCTTCCTTAAATTCCGTATATTCCAACAGCTGCTCAAACACTGTTGGGAAAAACCACAACTTCTAGTTGATGGCCATGTGAAATCTTGCCTTCAGCAACAACCAAAAAAATTTGGTCTCTGTGACCTATGTGACATCATTTTTTGCCCAAAGGGAGTAAAACTGGGCAAACTCCGGTAATCCTTTCTCCAGGGGAGGAAACTGACTATCCTCCAGTAGTTCCCAAGCCACTAGCACGGTGGAGAGAAACAACCACACATACTGGAATATTTTTCTTTTGTCCTGAGCCTCATGACAATTCATGAGGAACTCGCTACAGAGGTAGTGTGACCAATTGAACTACATGTCCTTTGTGCACTGTGCATCCAATGAAATTACAGGCACCAGTACCTCATCCATGCAGAATTTTCTCATGACCTTTCCAGCTAATATTTGTGTAGAAAAATTCAATGCAGGGTCAGTGATGGATGTGACGGAGTACCCATGCAACTTTTTGATTAGCTTGAACTTTTCCTTCATCTTCTCTACCAAGTTGTGTTCACTCATCTTTTTGCCAAACTTGTTGGACGGATTCAAGCCTGAGTGCAGTAATAGTGTGATCCGATGCATCGAAATTTCTGTAATCGACATTGGTGCACTCAACGAAAAACACCCGTCATGCATCAATGTCAGCAACTTCTTGATACAAATGAGGTTGATGTTGGAGCGGTGGTAGTGAGGCACCCACAACAGTTTCAACAACCCCGACTGATTCACTCCACGAATCCACTCAACGAGCTCCAACGTAGTGACACCAGATTCCTTGTAATATACCATCTTCATATAATTCTCTATCGCAAGGTGGGGGAACCTCTCATGGTCTGACAAATCCCAGTCTTCCATCTCTAAATGGGGCATCCATGCTAGGCGTGGTCCTTCAAATGAGATTCTCTTGAGTAGCAAGGGCGTGTGAATCAGGAATTTCTCTACATCTCGGTCTTTGGTTATCTTCAATTTTCCCTTATGCGGAGGGATATGATCTGGCAACTTGGAGATAGGCTCCACGCCCTTGACATCTATATCCTCTGCTCCCTCGTTGGCCTCCAAATCTACCACTTTCCCCTTATCCTTTGCCGATTGTTTATCTTTCTTTTAGGCCTCGGTAGTAGAGTGCTGCCATGGTGACTCATGCACTAACATCGACCTCTTCTGCTTGTATTTCTTGGGCTTGGGGGCTTCTCTCACTAGTGTAGGCTTCGGACGAGGTGACCTCAGCACCGTAGGCATAAAAGTTGGAGCCTCCATGCTCACAACCTCTACAGCGGATCCCTCAGAGGCAACAGTTCCTCCAGTGCTTGTAGTTTTGCCTAGCCTAGACATCACGTTGAGAATAAATCACTGGGTATCCTTAGGTAATTTATCAAATATAGAGCTAGAGACAGAATCTAAGGAAACCTGAGGATTCATAATTGATGGACAACACAATGAAAAAATTACAAGGATGCAAAGTGTTATTTGTTGGATGGCCACGCGTAACTTATAGGCGAATTTCAATTCAAATTCAACTGTTCCCCATGAAATCCATCCATAAATGTTGATTTGGTGACAGATCTTAAAATATTTTAGCCTTAAATGCCAACCCCTTGCTCCTTTAATTGTCTCCCCGGTGTCAAACCATAAATAGTGACTGTAACAACCATTTTTTGGTTTTGTTGTGCAATACCTCCCTTTGTAGTGCAGCTCCCTTCACACATCTGTTGACACTGTGACATCAACTTCCTCCGTGTAGCCCCTCTGTCATGTATTTCCACCGACTGGGTAGTGTATTTTATAGTCACGTGCTCCCTTGGAGTTGATACCCTATGTATGGCTTTAAACAGCTTCCATTTACCCTTCCCAGGAATGGTTATCCATTTAACTTTGCAAGCTGAACTACGCCCCCATCTATAATTTCTTTCATGACATATGGCCCTAGCCAATGCATTTGAAACTTACCCTGGAAACTTAGCAAACTTAGTGTCATATAGTAAAACTTAATCATTTATCTTGAAGGTGCACATTTTAATGTGTTGATCATGCCAAGATTTTTCATGATCCTTCTGAACCTGCTGATGGAATCCAGCCAAAAACTGATCTTCCTTGAGTTCCATTAGCTATACGAGGCGTTCTTCTAAGGCTCCACAGTCCGCCATTCTTGTTAAATCTGCTATGCGTAGACTTGATATGATATATTCCATCAACATTACGACCTATACACCATAAACCAATCGGAAAGGCATCTGACCTGTTATCTTTTTGTATGTAGTTTTGTATGCCCATAACACCACTAGTATGCACACATCCCAACCATTCCACTGTGCATTGAAAATCTTCATCAGCACATTCTCCAATATCTTATTGAAAGCCTCAACTATTCCATTGGCCTGAGGATGATATGGCATACTCTTCTGATAGTAACCTGGAACTCCTCTGTCAGCGTTCTGATCGTAGTGTAGTTAAGTGCACTTGGGCTAGAGTAGTATTGGGATGAGTGACCTCCCGGGAAGGCTGCAATCATACCAGGGTTAATGCACCTGATCCCATTAGAACCCCACAGTTAAGGGCACTGATCATTTCATTGAGAACATGTGTATTGCGATTTCTCATCAATACCTTCGGGCAACCGAACCTAGTCAACACATATTAAAACAAAGACCTTGTCGTTGTTTCCCCTATACAGTCCTTCACAAGTTGTGCCTCCGCCCATCTAGTTAAATATGTTGTCATGGTGATGATGTAGCACGCACTTGTTTTCTTTACTCGGGGCTGAATCGACCCTACAAAATTGATGGCCCATTTCTCAAATGGTTGTAATGACAACTACGAATTCAGATGCATCTCATCCCTTTGCAATGGCTTTCCCGTCCTTAGACATGCATCACATGCCTTATAATATGATTTAGAGTCTTTATGCAGCGTCGGCCACCACAAACCAACGTGCAAAACCTTCTATGATGTTGCTTTCCCTACATAATGTCCTCTCACAATGCCTCCATGAGCTTCAATGAGGATACTAGTTCGTTCAAAATCAGGCACATAACATTGAGGTATCTCGTCCGACCCCATCTCATACAATTGGTTGGAAATCATTGAGAAATATGATGTGCACACCACCAATTCTTTCTTCTGCTGACTGGTGTAGCCCTTTGGAGTTGTTCATGTAGTCAAGAAGTGGATAATGTACACAAAGTGATTATCCTCTATGTGCACCATGAAGAGCTATGTTTCTAGTAGCTCTTCCTCCAAATTAGTAGGCTCTTCTCTGATCTCAATGCACGACAAATGGTTAGGTCCTACATTCAATATTCCTAACTTCATAATTACTTTAAAATCATATTCTTGAAACAAAAACAACCACTTGCATATCACCCCCCCCCCCCCCCCCCCCCCACAACATAGGATTATTGACAAGATACTTCAATGCATAATGGTTTGTGTACATCTTGAAATGTCTGCCTAGTAGATAGGGCTTGAAAAATTTGGAGCACATACATCATAGCCAATCCTACGTGCTATGTTGTGGAGTAATTCTTCTTAGCCTTTGATAGTTTTCTTCTTGGAAATTCTATAGGGTGATCCAGTTCTACTTCGCCAGCCTGTGTTAGCACTGCTCCCAATGCAAGACACGAGGCATTAATGTGTACATTGAATTTTTTCTTCCAGTATGGGAAGACCAAGATTGGCGTGGTAACCATTTTCTCCTTCAATACATCCAGACTGCACTAACATTCTTCATTCCAACATAATGTAGTGTCCTTCTTTAGCAAATTTTCCAGGCGCATGGTAATCTAAGCATAAGCCTCGATGAATTTTTTATAATACTTGGTATGGACCAGTGTTGCATGCAATTGTTTAACGCTCCTTGGGGCTTCCAAATTGATTATTACCACCATCTTGGTAGGGTCCACTGTAATTCCTTGCCTGCATACCACATGGCCCAGCAAAATCATAAAGGGGACACAAAACAAGCACTTTTTTAGGTTCAACGCAATCTGATACCTTCGACACATATCCAGCATTAAGCGCAGACTATCTACATGGAACATGACTATCCCAAACACTATCCAGTAATCAAAATATACCTCCAAGAACTTATGAATGAAATCTTTGAATTTCATGATGACTATGCGAGAGAATATTGCTAGTGCATTCTTGAGTCCAAATGACATTACTGTATACTGGAAACAAGCCCATTCCATCCCAAAGGTTGTCTTACTCCTGTCCTCTGGCATGATCTTAATTTTATGGTACCTAGAGAACCCATCAGTGAAGGAATATGATTCCTATCCTCCCACATTGTCTTGTACTTCATCAACAGTGTTAGGAAGGGATCATGGAAATAGGCATCGTTAAGCTTTCTAAGATCTATGCAAATCCTTATTTCGTCCTTCTGATTATTTTCCTAAACTACCATTGGACTCATCCAATCAGACTCCTCCATGGGTTCAATAATACCTGCTCCAATCATCTTGTCCAACTCCAAGAGATCATTTTCCTTGTATTTGGGATTAAGGCAATATGGCCTCTGCTTCACAAGCTTCACGCCCAGTTTTAGAGTTATTTTCATTACTCTAAAGTCGCCTATGATGCTTTTCAGGTCCAAAAATTTTGTAGGGAACAAATCCTGATACTTGCGAAGAAACTCGGCGACTTTATCTACTTTAGCATCATCCTAGTAATCCTCAATCTTTGCAAACTTCGGCTCTGCCTCTGTGCCAATGCTTACTTTCGTAGTTTTCAATGGTGCGGTGATGTCTGGATTCTTTATCTGTGGTCCCTCTACCTCATGGTGGTCTCATATTTCTAGGATGTTAATATTCCTTGGATCCTCATCCTCTCTTTCAGTAGTCACATTATAGCACTCCAGCGCATGGCACAGCTGGGTGCTCCAATATAGTTGAATCAATTCCAAAGGATCTTACGGTATTATCAAGATCGTTGCCTTCACCTCCTACAGAGCCTCATCAATGCTTTCGAACCCATCTTCAAAGTTGAATATTATGATGAGCCCTTCTCTTAAAACATCCCATTCTGTGGTGTCATGGTGGAGCTCCATCTCTAAATACCAATTCATAGGGATTACATCCAGAGTGTGATAGAATAAATGCACCCATTCTGGCTGTTGCTCCGTTCCATATATCTTAGCCCATTTAGCCAATTAATTGTGTAGATCATTCCTCTCATAATACTTCTTAGTTACTCATACATTGGGCCAACAAAACCACATTCACATCATTCTTCTATAATCGTGCCACTCATCAAAGTTGTCTTTGTGCGTACCCCACCACTGAGTGGGCATAACATGTAATTCCCAGTATAACACCTGAAAATGGTAATCCTCTAGAACTTCTCTTTCAAAAGCATCCAAAAATTTATCCACATCCATTAAACCATCATAATAAAGAAAATTTATTGCCTTCGATGATACACAACACAATGATTTGGTCATCATGTTGTAGTGCAATGTGGATACTTCATGCAACCTGTTTTGCTAGTGTTCCAACTCTTCTTCTGAATCTGAAGTACGGGAAATTTAGAGGTCCCATGCAATTCATCCATCAGCTATCATCTTAAACTAATCTTGATCTCGTGTTGTTATTTTATAGATCTGATGCAAATCATCCTTGCTCTCCTCATAGTCGCGGACCAGTTCAGTATAGCACGGTCCTTCTGTAGGGTCCAATCATACTAAAATGCAGAACGATTTCCTTTCAAACGAAATTCCCCACTTCTTCAAATTGATGACCCCATTTATATCGATATCCCATTCAATTCCTAGGAGTGCGAGGTATGGATTTCTATCATTAACAATCTCTATTACTTCAAAATTAGCTAGTGTTCTCCCACCTTCTATATCTACAGTAACCCCTGCAATCATCCCATAGGGATAATCTTCTGTTGGTTCACCATCCTCAGTTGAATTGGAGATCACTTCAGCCTAGGTATACTCATCCTCTCCTAGTTTTTCTTAGGCAATACGTTCATGTTAGACCCCAAATCCAAAATAACCTGGTCCATCTCATAGTCTCCTATTTGCGTAGTAAGCGTCATTTCACACCCTATTCTTGCCTTATACTTAACGATCTTTCTTACTATGTAGTGTCCATCAGAAGAATTATCCTTACAACCACATTTTTTTTATCAGCTCTTGTATCCCTTTCACAGCCTTGCTATCGCGTAATAGTTTCATACAAGTATCCAAAAATGTGGTAGGCATAAAGGGGTCAACCTCTATAGGCGCACTGGTATTTGACAGCTTGTTCCTACTTCCTGAGGTAGAGGCCTCAACAAAGTTTTCTTCAGTTCCATGAACGTTTCCTTCGCACACTCCATATTAAACCTAACCTTGTTTTCTGGAGCCATGTAGACCCATCCACCTTCTTCAGGATCCTTTCCCTTATATCACCAATCGCAATCCCACTTCGTAGTACAATATCCACATTCGGGTCCTCTTCGCAGGGCTTGACCCTCATCATATGTAAGTTCCGGTTAGGATGTTAAGGTTGCACCTTCTTCTCCTACATCTTATCCATCAACATAGGAAACTCTTCGATTGTGTGGTTAAACTAATTGTAATATTGACATGACGGGTGTGTCTGATTCATACACTCCCACGCATAGTGTCCTAGAATCTTGCAATTGTAACAAATGACTTGCCCTCGACACCTACCAGGTCCTCCTCCTCCTTGGCCTCGTCTACTCCCATGATATCTTCCACGTTTTCCCTCAACGCCATGATCCGAAGGCTGAATTTATGCTTGCATTCGATACGTAGGCATCATGTCCATCATTAATTCATAGCTCTGACAATGGTGCTCATTGTGGCCTATCAACCTGCAGAAATCACGGAACAATTTTTGTGGTGTTTGTACAAACTTTTGCAGCAAACGACAATTGTATGTTACATGTTTTCCAACTACTTGACAAATAGTGCACCATACCGCGGGCCGCGTACTTGGTCATGCTAGAGCCTCCTGCCTTAGGGGCATAGACCCCTATCCTCTGATGTAAATCACAAAGACAGGGTAGGGATCTTTATCATACCCCTAGTTTTTACAGTTGAGACACAAAACTTCTTCACGTACCTCCAGCTAAGCCGCTTTTTCCTTTTTCAAGCTTTGCAACTCCAAGAAAAGGTTTTGCAACTCCACATGAATCTATTGAACCCAAAAAGAAGCATCATGAATAGGCATTTCATGCAATCTCATCGCAATTTCAAGGGCCTCTGCCTGAGTTCCTATCTTTTGTTGTGATAAAGCAACCCTTAGGTGGGTAGGAGCGAGGCTACAAACCATTCATAGTGCTGACTATTTGTAAGATTCATATTGGCTTCACGAATCTGGTATTTCAATATTTGATCTAATTCACAGGGAATTTTGTCAGGCCTCATCATGATTTCCTTGAGTCCAATTACTGATTGTGATTTAGACTTAGGCTTATCGAATTCTTTGTTTAGAGCGGTTTGAGTGTCTGCTAATGATGCCAGCAGGTTATCGGTGTAGTTCTTAATGTACCATGTCAACGCACGATCCTGCAGAGTGGTAAAAAACTTTTCCTTCTTTATATTATCATTCGTAATTTTCTGTGTTGTCCATACAGCCTTTGCAACAAACCAAAACTGATCTGGATCCTCACTTCCTAAGCCCTTGAAAACTGAAAACTTCATCATATTTGACATGTTGACCAACGGTGGGGGTGGTGGTGGTGTGGGTGAAGGTTTATGTTGTGGTGGTGAAGGTGGAGGTGGTGTGGGACGATGAAGTATCCGCAGAAATCCCTACCTTATAAACTAGACAATGCTCTTCGGTGAAGCCTCTGATGCTCCCTCATCACTGCTAGAAGGAGGTCCAATCAATGGACTATATTTAGGACCTGTTCTTCCTTGATTTCTAAAACTTCGTTCACTTTCATAGATCGAAGTATTCAAAGATCTCAAGTACTTACCTCATGATCCCTTAAAGAAGCATCACTCTGCTTCACTGTAACTGACTGAGGTATCAACCACGAATTATGTAACAAATCCTCCAATTACTCGATCAAGCCAGTGATCAACTGCGCGTGCAATATTATCCTCAGAAGTTTCCAACCTCCACACGAGCTTCGGGGTCCACACTATTGGACCGTCAAGCCTCCACCTTCCTTGGTTGTCTCCCAATTTAGTGATCCAATCCTATAGTTTGATCGAGAAGGTGAAAAAGAAGATTTCATGTATTTCTATGTATAAATATCTGTCCAACCACTGTTCTTTTGTCAAGCACAAATTTTTGTTTTTTGCATGGCGGATTCGTCGATATTTCAATCCAACCACTTCTAAATTTCCTTCTTGGTTAGATTCCAATGATGCGACATCACACATCTCTTTATGCAGATCCTGGTCCTGATAACGGAACCATTTGTTCCCTTAGTGGATCTTAACCCAGGTTCAGAGTTATTTGTGCCAAACAAATCCCTACACTACTGGCCCTTTCGATATTAATCTGCAGAGCACAGACTGAAGTCTCACATGAACCAGTATGGGAGGATCCTGCAACTAGGTTTACACACCCAGAGATCAATGTGATGTCATTTTGTACCCTAGATCTGTCTTCGCACAGATCGATAAGCCCTCATGGCTTATCAATGTAGCTTCCTTTAATCAGCCTCTAAACCTTCATGAAGGTTTAAGACTGGCTTTCACAGACCCTGAACAGGTGAATCAGCTACTTATGGACATCATAGATTACTCTTAACCTAGTATTACTCATATCTACTTAAGTGTTCAAAATTTTTAACATACAATGGTATAATCTTTGCGTAAGCACGTAAAATCAATTGCATTCAGATAACAATATAGATCCAGTAAAGTCGCGCATTAGTACATCATTATTTTTGAAAACCATCATATATCACAACATAAAGCACATTCATTCATAACAGAAGTAAAGAGATAAAAAACAAGAATTTCTGGAATAATCTTCTCTTATTGGTATTCAATTAAGCTTACAGACTCAAGACTTCCCTGCACACTCAAGTATATGGGTCCGCACACTCTGCTGCAAACTCTACCTAGGCCTCTACGCACTCAATTGCAAAGCCTTTCTTCTACCTTCTGCACTAACTTAGACTCCTTTTGTTGTACCCATATACAACTTATTTTCCTCTTCATGCCTTATACTCTCTAAGACACACCTATTTATATAATCCCATGGTCCATGAACCGTGGGTAGATCTTCATATGTCAACTCAACTTACATAAAATAGGGTAAAACCCTTTTTGACTCTTTAATTAACTACACACTCTGTGACCACAATTTGTGTATAGTTACATATTTATACCTCAAAGCTCGGGCTTTTGCACCAAAATTGACCCAGGGGACCCCATCCCAACCGGGTGACGATGTACCCATATCTTATCAAAAATTTAATTTCTTTCCTCCTATTGTGTGTATGAGCATCATTTCTACTAGTCCCATGCTAGTCACTCAAACCTTTCATACCTATTATTTTAAGGATCTGTGGATATTACTTTATCCTTTTGCAATGATTAAAGAAGGTCAACATTCAAGAATGGCTTTTCATTTTCTATAGTAGTAAGCTAATATCAATCTATTTTTAATAATGATTTAGACTAAGATCTAACTCTAACTATGGTAGAAGATTTGGATCATGGTACGATGCCAATATTTGTTGTCGATTCTACCATTTATATCGATTTCCTAAAAATAAATTTTACATCTGGAGAGGAAATACTCAAAGATATGATTGGTTTAGAGATACCATGGAAGGACATACACCATGGATTCCTCTTATAGTTTAGTAGTGTAGAAAATGGTTAATTTCATTTGATCATGTTGAAGGGTGAAGATCTACTTGTGTAGCCTTTGGTGGAACCTTTAGTGTAAACTAAAGGGATCTTGGGAAACATTTATAATTGTTGGCATTATGATACAAGTGTTTTCCTTGATGGGCATGTTTGTTTGTGTTATATTTTTTCCATGACTAACCTACTTAGTGAACTGGGGGGTTAGAGGTGGGGGCGAAGCCATGCCTTTGTTGCACTGATTGCGTAGCGGGGGGGTGGAAACCCCCCTGTTTGGGGGATTTGAGGGGGGCGGTAGGCCCCCTCTACGGGGTCCGAGGCAGTGCCTCAGGAAAAAAAATTTTGGACCTTATATTAGGTTGGGCAAACCTACCTATGGTTTTCGGTGCATGGTTTTGGATGCGATGGTTTTCGGTCCATGGTTTTGGATGCTTCAACATCTATATATATATATAGTAACATTGAAAGGAATATAATGAAAAATCAAGTTGGTAGTCCCAACTTTGGGATCCATGGGAAAATCTCTGTGTATATGTGTTTCATGTGTTATGCTATCGCTATTGTTTATCTTCTATATTTTACAATTCGTATGCAACTAATTTATGTATAGGTTTAAAACCTACATTTGGTATTAGAGTTGTTTTGGCTTCAAGGAGATGCCTTCATTGCTAAGGGGTTTTTCTCGGGCTTGTGGTAGACCCTGTTCAGTGGGAGATTTGCGAGATCAATTCTAGTAGTGAAAGAAGATGGCGAGCAGTGGAAAGATAAATATTGAGAAATTTAATGGTCAGAGTTTTGAGTTGTGGAAACTCAATGTGGAGGATCTGTTGGTGGATAAAGATCAGTGGATCATGGTAGATCCAAGTACTAAACCAACGGGAGTGTCTGATGAAGAATGGAAGAAGTTGGATTGGAAGGAAAAGAGCATAATACAATTGTGTGTCTCAGATTCAGTATTACTGAATGCATCAGGGGAAGCTATGGAGAAGGCTTTATGGGACAAGTTAGGGACTTTGTACCAATCTAAGTCTTTGGTGAATAAACTGTTCTTGTGGAAAAAGTTGTATAACTTGAGGATAAAAGACGGAGACTCAGTGACGAAGCATCTGAACACATTTAGTACTATGGTAAGTCAGTTAGCATATATTGATATTAAAATTTCAGATGAAGATAAGTGCATCAGTTTGTTGTGTTCTCTACCAGATTCATTGGTCGCAGAAAAGTAAGAGGGTGAAACAGATATTAGGGCTTATGCATAGTGATGTGTTTGGACCTATGAAGGTTCCATCGCTGGGTAAGTCTATGTGTTATATATCATTTATAGATGACCTCTCAAGGAATACATGGATATATTTCCTTAATAAGAAATCTGAAGTCTTTGACAGGTTTAAAAAATTTAAGGCTCTGGTGGAAAACCAAACAGAGAAGAAGATAAAGGTGTTGAGGACAGATAACGGTGGAGAGTTTTGCAATAATGAATTTGAAGAATTATGTAAGAATTGTGGTATAGCATGGCAGAATACTACTCCATATACACCTTAGCAAAATGGAGTTGTAAAAAGAATGAACAAGACGTTGATGGAAAGGGAAAGAAGCATGCTTAATGGTGCTGGGTTAGGACAGGAATTCTGGGGAGAGGTGATGGAGACAACATGTTACCTGGTCAACAAATCACCTTCATTAGCATTGGAGGATAAGACTCCACAAGAGGTATGGACTCATAAGAAACCCTCTCTTTCACATCTGAGGGTATTTGGTTGTGATGCATATGTATATGTTCCAAAGGAGAAACAAACCAAGTTGGATAGTAAATCTGAAAAGTGCATCTTTATTGGGTATAAGGATGGTTTAAAGTGTTATAAGCTTTGGAACCCATTAACAAGGAAGGTTGTGTACAACCGACATGTTGTGTTCAGAGAGGTGAAAGATGTTATTAAACATGAAGTCAAATCAAAGGAACTTGAGAAGATAGAGTTTGAGCTAAAGGAGGAAGAATCAGACTCTATAGTAGAGGAGGAATTAGAAGATGAAGAGCCACAAACTCTGGGTGTAAGAAGGTCAGTTCGAGAAAGAAGGCACCCAGAAAGGTATAGTCCATCTCATTTCTATTCAAGTTTTGCTTTATCTATTACTAATGATGATCCCAGAATTGTGAAGGAAGCAGTAGATTCAGAGGATGGAAAACTCTGGAAAGAGGCCATGGTTGATGAAATGGCATATTTGCACAAAAATGAGGCTTGGGATCTGCTGGAGTTGTTGGCTAGAAGGAAACCCATTGGCAGAAAATGGGTGTTCAAGAAGAAGACAAATGAAAAAGGAAAGGTGGAGAAATATAAAGCTCTGTTGGTAGCAAAAGGTTATTCCCAGGTGCCTGGAATTGATTTTGGTGATAGTTTTTCTCCTGTTGCCAAAGTAACTTCTATTAGGTTACTTTTATCTATTGTTGCTACTTTTGATTTTGAGGTAGAACAGATGGATGTGAAGACAACATTTCTTCACGAGGATTTGGAAGAGGAGATCTACATGAAGCAACCTAAAGGCTTTGCAGTGAAGGGTAAGAAAGAACTAGTATGCAAGTTAAAGAAGTCTTTGTATGGATTAAAACAATCACCAAGGATGTGGTATTAGAAATTTGATATATTTATACGGGGACTTAGTTTCACTAGAAGCAAAGTATATCATTGTGTGTATTTTAAATTAATTGGTAACCGTGTTATTTATTTGATCTTGTATGTGGATGATATGTTGTTTGTTGGAAATGACAAAGAAATTATCTAGGATTTGAAGACCCAATTGTCCTCCAAATTCGACATGAAAGATATTGGTGTTGCAAACTATATTTTGGGCATGGAAATTAAAAGAGATTGGTCAAAGAGGAAGCTCTGGTTAAACCAGAGGAAGTATGTCGAGACAATACTATAGAGGTTTAATATGCAGGATAGTAAACCGGTGAAGGTTTCTATTCCTATAGGTGTAAAGTTATCTGTTGAACAGTGTCCCAAGACACAAGAAGAGGAAGAGGATATGTCTTGTGTTCCATAAGCAAGTGCAGTCGGTAGCGTGATGTATGCAATGGTTTGTACAAGACTAGACATTGCACATGCAGAGGGAGCATTGAGCAGGTTTATGTCAAAACCAAGGAAGGAGCATTGGACAAGAGTGAAGCAGGTTTTCAAGTATTTGCGTGGCACTAGTGATTATGGTTTGTGCTACCAAGGAAGACCAAGATTGGCTAGAGTGTTGGATATTTGTGGCTTTGGTGATGTAGACTGGGCTAGAGATATGGATTAGAGAATATCTACAAGTCAATATGTGTTTAACCTATTTTGAGGTGCAATCATTTGGATGAGTAAGAAACAATCTGTAATGGCACTATCAACAAGAGAGGAAGAATACATGCCAGCCACTCATGCAAGCAAGGAAGCAATTTGGTTGCAGAGATTGTGTCCCAGTATGGGGTTAGTATAGTGAGCTATAAGGATAGACTATGACAGCCAAAGTGCAATTTTCTTGGCAAAGAACCCTGCTTATCATTCAAAGACAAAACACATTGATGTTCAGTATCACTTTGTGAGAAAAGGTGTTGTTGGTAAAGATGGACACTTTGAAGAATATTGTAGATGCATTGAAAAGATCTATGAGCTTTGAGAAGTTCTCCTAGTGTAGAGAAACAATGGGCCTTTCAGGGCTAGAAAAATGACTAAGCTCTCCTGTGGAAAGAAAACAACAAGTGCGAGAATGTTGGATTGTGTTATATTATTTCCACGATTAACCTATGTAGTGAACTTGGGGGTGGAGCCCCCCCTTCGTTGAGCTGATTGTGCATTAGGGGGGTCATAGGAAGGTTTGAAGGGGGTGGGTAGCCCCCTCTACGGGGTCTGGGGCAGCGCCCCAGGAAACTTTTTTTGGACCCTATATTAGGATGGGTGAACCTACATATGGTTTTCGGTCCATGGTTTTGGACGCGATGGTTTTCAGTCCATGGTATTGGATGCTTCAGCATGTATATATATGTATTGTAACATTGAAAGGAATATAATGAAAAATCAATATGGTAGTCCCTGTTTTGGGATCCAGGGGAAAATCTCTGTGTATATGTGTTTTATGTGTTATGCTATCGCTATTGTTTATTTTCCGCGTTTTAGAATCCGTATGTAGCTAATTTTTGTACGGGGTTAAAACCTACAGGCCACACACTCTTAAGTCAGTTCAGTTTTGATGAAAGGAGACCCACAATATAATAGATTCATGTAGGTTTTAACCTCCTACAAAAATTACCTGCTATGAATCCCAAAAACACATAAAACACATATACATAGATATTTTCCCCTGGATCCCAAAACTAGGACTACCAGCTTGATTTTTCATTTTGTTCCTTTCAATTTTACAATACATATTTGTACATGTTTAAGCATCCAATACCATGGACCAAAAACTACCGCGTCCAAAACCATGGATCAAAAACCATCGCTTCCAAAACCATGTGCAAAAATCATGCACAAAACCATAGGTAGGTCCGCCCAACCTAACATAGGGTCCAAAACCAAAATTTTATGGGGCGCTATCCGAGACCCCATTAAGTGGGGTTATCTACACCCCTCGAACCCCCTGTGACTCCCCCCGCTATGCAATTGGTGCAAAGAAGGTGGGGCTCTGCCCCACTTCTAACCCCCCCGGTTAACTACGTGGGCTAGCCATGGAAAGAATATAACACAACCTGTTATCCGAGAATAGTGTCCACTCGGATGCTGCTATTCCCACTAAGATGGGTGGCTATCTTAGAAACAAACAATCAAAGTCTACTATTTTTTCCTTTTATGAAAATAGATGAGAGGAGAACCAAGAGGGCCAACCTGAGTCTTGTGCTTGATTTCCTCTCCTTCTTGATAGAGTTTCTTCGCTTCTCCTTTGTCAGCCCAGCTTCAAAAGAACCTGTGGAATCACAGCAACATACTACTATGCAAGAAACAAGGATCTAAATTCATAAATAATACAGGATCAGATGTG
>APFE031547969.1:31671-69393 GCA_000404065.3 Pinus taeda
CCCAGTCATTGCTGACCAGTACCTCTTTATTTTTGTCAAGCTTGAGGAGGATAACATATGCTTGTTCTATAATCCGCCCTTCGGGCGAACCTGTCGCTATATTTTAGCGATCCTAGCGATAGTGAAACTCATTCTCGTCCATTTGGATGAGTTTGTTGCTATTCAGTTTTAACGAGTTTAAGGACAAAGATAACTCGGTCTCTTTCAATTTTAGGGAGTCTGAAAGAAATGGAAAGAAGATTCCAAATATTCTTTTTCGTTGTATAATCCCTTAAGTCCGAAAAAGCATAAAATAATACAAAAGGGATGAATTTTCGATAGTTTTAACGAGACAAACAAGACAAGCGCTCGATCTTTTTGTGTAATAATCCCTTAGGTCCAAAAATATTAAAATCTAGAGGAGGGATAGCACTTCTGATGCCTTTAACGAGCCGGAGAGTCCAATCACTCGGAAATATTTTCATATTTTATGAGTCAGGTGAAAATAGCTTAAAGAAGACTCGTTTTCGAGGAAAGAGTGATGGTTTCGGGTAGTAGCTGATTCCAGGTAAGATTTGGAATTTTCCAATCACGGTAGTGTCACAAGGATGGCTAACAGAATCACTCTTCGCAGATGTTCCTTGAATGGGTAAACAATCATATGAGGGTGAATGATTGGCTAAAACCAGAGTGGAGGTGATGGCGAGAACACGACCAAAGCTCAAAAGCTGGCAATAAGGCATTCACAATGGTTATTTACCAGTTCATTTTTTAATGAGCTTAAACGCCGGGGGAAACATTTGCTCATGACTTATGTTTATTTTTTAACGAGCTTGAACTCTACGACAACATTGCTCACCAGTCGTATGATAGAAATGTCTCATTCGAGATGCTATTTTGAAGTGGCTTACATCTCTCAAGCTTTGCCATGGATCCTTTCTTTATGCAAGTTAGGAAACAACTAGCCTTATGGGTTTAAAGGGTTAGAGGTCCTAAACATTTAAAAAATAAATAACCACTCTTCACTTGCATGCGAGAAGGTTTGCATGCCCCCAAGTATAGCGAAAAAATTTCCAGGTTACCAAGAAAGTTCTATAAGCATAGCAGATAAAATGCTTCCTCAGCGATGTCTATCGAAACAGACAAAGGTGAATGGCACAGATGCATTCCACTCACATAACTTTGACGAAGGTATCTTATTCCAACCTGTCCCCATTTTCCTGTAAGGATGCGTTCGCCAGACTAGTCATATATCCCTCGCAGAAATCCACTCTATACCTAAGGTTTTCCTGTCGAAACAGACCAGGGTGCATGCCCCCTAGGTTTCAGTCACACGTTCCTGAATCACTCGTGCTCATCAGGTGGATGGATTGGAGACTGATGAGAAATTTCTTATTTGAAAAGACAATTTAGGTATGGCGTTTGACTATTTGTGATGTGTGATCTAGGGAATGACATTTGGTCCACGAGCTTGACCATTTTGCCTTTGTGTGGAAAACACATTACTCTAAAGAGTGAGGAGACGATGGCTCCCATGCAATAAATATAGTCACGTCCAAGGAGTAGATTTATCATAATAAAGTCCTAAATACCATAACGTTCATGTGAACAATTTCTCTCAAAGTAAATGGCACATTGTGGAAGGATCCCTAAAGGTCGACTATGTTCCCTTGTTGAGACTATCAGATTCTCATTCTCAGGCAAAAAGCAGATGGTCGAAACAAGCGCGCTTTTCCAAGTAGTTGAGGAAAGGATACTCACAGAAGCCCCTTCATCAATGATGGTACCAACCATAACCATTCTGTAAGCTTGTACAATGATTCTGAATGGTACACTGGCTGGTAAACGGGGTTTGCCTAGTAGATTCCAGTAAAAGGAAACAACTAGGTTGCTTGGTGGTGGGACCAAATAGATGGCCGGATATGACTTTGATGAAATTCCTTCCTCTGATAAAGGAACGGGAGGACTGCTCCCAAGCTCATCGGAGTTTGTGTTGATGAAAAGAATTTGAATGGTGTCATTCTTTTTCTCTTCGGTGATGGTATCATTCGAAGATGAACACTCTAAAGGCAAGACTAGGTTAACTGCCGTATCGACCCTTTGAATTTTTTCTAGTATGGATTCAGAGGGTTCATTTTCAACGATAGACGGTTCAACCGACCACAATGACGGGCCAGCCAGATTTTCAATCAGTGGAGGACTTGGCAAGAGTTTTGTATATCCAGGAGGAAGTCGTAGCGGTGAAATCGGATGATCATCCAAAACTCTTTTAGCCTCATCAAGGAAGGGACAATGGTGTACGGTGTGACTGCCTTCACACAACTTACAAGGAAGTTTAGGATTCCTTCTTTGTCCATCTGCTTCACTTTCACTGGTTGATGGTGAGCATTCAACATGATCGCCAGAGGTTGATGCTACTGGATTGTGCAAACGAGGAGACCAGTCCCTTAAGATCTGAGGGATGTAGGGACAATCTTGGTGATAGTGGTCTCCATTGCAAATGACACAAGGAGATTTAGGTTTTGACTGTGCGGTGTGTGAATTTTCACTAGACGATACTTGGTTGCCCCCTTTCGATTTTGGTTCCTTTTTCTTCTTTTCCTTTTTCTCTTTCTGCTTCTTCTTCTTCTCAGTTACTTGATTTTTAGATTTATCGACTTTATCAAGGGAAGAGGAAGGAGGAGAGGGAGACTCAGACAAAGTAGAAGGTTGGGAGACAGCTCTAGTTTCGTCTAGTTGCTGATTTGACTGTTCAAGAATTACGGGATTCTGAACGATAGAGGTAGAGAAGAGCTAGACAGGAAACCAATTGTCAATCCTGGAAGTGACAAATTGGCCATATGGGGTGCACCAACATCTCCCCAAGAGGAGAAGGGACTAGGATTTCCTCCAAGGGGAAATCCTTGGTTGGTAGACTCCATTTTCTCAACCTGAAGACCAACGAGGAATTTGTGATGTTATTTCGATTAAAATAAATTTTAGACGCTTTGACACAACTTGTTTTTTCAATTTTAGAGAGTCGAGAAAAAACAAAAGATGACTCTAGTTGCCTTCGATTTTTATTGAGCCTGAAGTGACAAGTGTTTAGAGGACCTTTTCCTTTAAAGAGTTTGAAAATGAGCAAAATGGACTTCTCTGGAGATCTAGGCAGAGAGGATTACCGAACCAATCGCAAAACCGCAGAATACTTATTGCGATACGGTAGTCAATCTTCCTGAATGCTGTGTTTAGTGCATTGTGATCGATAGGGCGGCAGACACGGCTTCCTAAGGATAAAGGATACAGCCTATTGTGGCCTCCCAATATATACTCGACGATACGTGGGAGCACAAGTCCGTACTGGCATTTGCCGTCTCAGAGTGGAGGAATCACCCAACCAACACTGAAAACAGCAGTTACCAGGCTTTACGACGCCGGAATACGTCTCTAGCCTAGACCTCTAGATGTTGTGCGTTAAGTTCCAAAAGCGTTGTTAGATTCATTGAATTTATTTTAAGTTTGATCTGCTTAAACAATTCCCTTTCAGTTCACCACATGATGTTATATAATCCTAAATCAGTCTAAGGATGATAAAACAAAATGTTAATCTTCTTCAAGCAATGAAAATCCTAGCTACTAAGGGAAAGAAATCAAGAATCTTTTTTCAATAGAGCACAGAGCACACGCTAAAACTGCACAGTCCTGAAATTCAAACTCAAGTTGTCGAAATACAAATGCACATCATGTATGTTGTTCAGCCTTCTTATGATGAATGATGTTAAGAAAGCTATGTGCAAATTGAATTACTTTTAAAGCGACAATACTCAACAAAATTCTTTTTCAAAATGAAGTGAAAGCAAGAGAGACACTTTGCGATTTTGAAATGAAAATTGCTTTTCGACACTTTAAAACTACTAACTCAAATCCTATGCAATAGCAACTGTATAATCGACTATCGAGAACAATGGGATTGTTTCCAAAACTGAAAATGAGAGCTACAACACTTTCAAATCTAGAGACGATAGTTCGACTATGCTACTTTTTGCAAAAGAGAACTGAAAATGATGCACAATACATAAAAAAACATTTACAGTTCTTTGCACTAAGGAGGCGGAATAATACAAAAGAAGGGAGTTTTCACAGAAGTACACTAACTACAGACAGCAAAACTCCTAAATAGGGCTGAAAACAATGAGAAAAAAACCACAGTCTGAGGGTAAAGTTAACCCTCCCTGACCATCGCACCTGTTACATAATGAAACTAGTATGTAACGCACCTACTGCACTCGGGAAGTACGATGCATACAGACTGCCTTGAGGGCAGGGTGCGATGGTACCAGTGCAAGATTTTAAATAGGTTTTTAATCACAGTTTGCAATTCAGTTCAGGTGTTTAGGCCAAGTAAGTAATGCTCAGTGTATGTAAAACACAGGGGTGATCTAAGAGGTTACTAGAGCCACCACTTAGGGAAATTAGATTTCTTGCAGATCTATTGTTTAATTCATAAACAAACCCGAGATAGATGAAGCAGCATTGATCTACTTTGCATTTGTATAACAAATGCAGTTCAAGGCTAGCTGGCTTGACTTCAGGCTCCATCTGTAAGTTTATAAAAGAAACAAGGATAGATAGGCTAACAAACAATCTAGTCGCTCCCTAGTGGAGTCGCCATTTTGTTTCCGGGAATAGTGTCCACTCGGATGCTGTTATTCCCACTAAGATGGGTGGCTATCTTAGAAACAAACAAGTAAAGTCTACTATTGTTTTCTTTTATGAAAATAGACAGGAGGAGAACCAAGGAGACCAACCTGAGTCTTGCACTTGATTTCCTCTCCTTCTTGATAGAGCTTCACCACTTCTTCTTCGTCTTCCCAGCTTCAAAAAGAACCTGTGCAATCACAGCAACATACTACTGTCAAAGAAACAAAGATCTATATTCATAAATAACACCAGATCAGATGTGTGTTAACCATATAAATGCATATATGAACAAGTACACAAGAATATGGAAGAAAACAAGAATAGCTTTATTAAGATGAAAAGTAGCAAGAGGATTACAACCATATGTTCTGACCCAGCATCATCGTCCAGCTAGGAATCCCTTCTTCACCTCAAGTAAAGCTTAGATCACCCAACACTATGAATGTACACCAGAAAACCAACAACACTTCTCTATAAGATACAAAATTCTAGCCTTTGGATCTTTGTGATGAGGGATCCATATATAGATGATTACAAAGAGGTGAGTCATCTTCTGGGATCTTGATTAGTGTCCTCTCTCTGATAGTTCCTGCTTCCACTCGGAGAATGGTGATCTCTTACTCATCCCTGGTCGAAAATAGAAAGGTAAGTGTCAGAGGGGAAGCTTCTGGAAGATTCCATGATCTTCCACCTCGCATTTTGGTCCCTGCCATTTGTCCATTCCTGACCATCACACCCTACAGAGGATCAATTCAGTATGCATTGCACCTTGTACACTGGGAAGGTGATATGCATCGCACCCTCTGCATTGAGCTTTCAGTATGGTCCAGTTTTGACCATTTATGAGCAGTTTTCAGTGGAGAACTTCTGGGAGATGATGTAATCAGCTGACCTTGTTCCTTTAGGCAGTGAAGCAACACTTTTAGGGACTTAGGAGCCCTTAGTTTATGGACATTTATGATTGGGGTTGAAGTGCCCAAAAACGTCTATAACAATTAGTCTTGTTTGCAGTCAAATGGTATAGGTTATGAATGAACGAAAGTAATATTGAAAGGACTATAGTTGAGCATTGTAATGGATATACACGGCTAATACAAGGATGGTTAAGCCGAGTACAAAACCTTATGTTCTTCCAACCCAATGTGAGAAGGTCTTGTACTCAAAGGTTCTAGGTAAAGAAAATTGGTCATGTGTTGTTAGATATGATCCAAGAGAAACACTTGTAAAGTATAATGTAGAAAAAGAAGATGATATTGAAGAAGAAGATGATGCAAAGTTGGAGTAGTTGGATGTGCTGGACAAGAAGTAGAAGAAGAAATGGATGTACATGAAAATGTTCTCGATGATGAATTATTGAAAATGACGATGATGATGATGTTTCCCTGATGTTTCCCTAGTTAGTCCTTTTGAATTTGATTTTGATATGGATGATATAGATGTGGAGTTGGATAAAGAAGAATATAAATTATATTTGTTAAAATGTAGGAGTTATGTGATTATATATTTTTTATTATTTAATGTCTTTAAATTATTAATTTTTTTATATGGGTTAATTATGTGTTGATAATTTGTATGCCATTTTGTATATATTGTTGGTTGGTCAGAATTCATTGACCTAATTTCTTACTTAACCCACCAACCTATATTTTCCCAACCCTCGTTGAGCATGTGCTTTATTATATATGGGGTTAGGGGGGCTTAAGGGTTAAGGGGTCATATATAACTACATAACACATATTATATACAAATAAAAGTGTAAAATATATTACATTAAAATAAATAAATAAATAAACATACAAAACACTCTCATGCCAAATCCCTCGACCAGATAAACCCACTCACAAAACCATACGACCTCTATAATGAACAAACCCGTTTTCCAATAAATATAATGCACATAGGAACAATCTACTAAAATTTTCATTGGATTGACCCCACCTATCATTGTTAGTAAGGATAGTGTGCAAAGGAGAAACCCACTAAAATTTTCATTGGATCAGTCCCACCTATCAATACGGAGAGTGCAAAAAGGAGTAGATAAATCCAAGGAGACAATGACTCCGTGTATGAATCCAAAGAGGGATCAAACCCACAATTTCTTCAATGTGTCTCTAAGGCTTGTTTTGCATCCAAGCTCTATTGTGTACCTACCATGAATTTTTTTTATCTGCTTGTTTCTTCAACTCTTTAGACCAAAGAGACAAAGAGACCAATTCAAATTATGAGGCTAAAAGACCAATTGCGTTCGAGGTATTTCTAGTCTTGATATTTAGGGCATGGTTTAATAAAACATAAATATGGTCATTTCAACATTATGACCTCATAATTGAGAAAAAAAAATATATTGCATTAACCTTATGTTTGAAGGGGTGTTTCATTGTTTTTTTTAATAATATGGAAAACAATCACAATATCCACCATTCTAATTGGGGTTAAACTTCTAAATTTGTTGGTTCATATATGGAACAAGGGGGTGTCACAAGTATAATGGGAAAATTCATCCAATTTTCCACAATTAAGATCACTTATAATTTAAAACACTATGCCTATATTATGGTTTAAAACCATTAAGAGTGTATTTAAAATCCAAAAAGGGGAATTTCTATGCACCATGACTATAGAGAACATATATAAAACTACATTATAGTTTGGTGTGAAACATGTACCATAGTATTAAAGTTTTAGAGAAGGTTTAAAACATTTAAACATAAAGTTCCAACTCTATAAACCATGAATGGCTATGAGGGATAGGATGATAGACATGTATGTGATTGAACTATGACTAGATTACCGTTTAAGACCTTTAAGAGTGTATTTAAAATCCAAAAAGGAAGAATTAAATGCAACAAGATTGTAGAGAACACATATAAAACTATATGGTAGTCTCGTATGAAACATTTACCATAATATTATAGTTTTAGAGAAGGTTTAAAACATGTAACCGATGAATGGTTTTCAGGGATGAGATGATAGACATGTATGCTATTAAATTATGCATTTCTTGAGATGATTTGTATGTCTTAAGGAGAAAATGCATGTTCAAAATTAGAATTATGTGGTTTTTTTCATGAAAAAAAGAGTATGTTGTAAAATGGATGCTAACACCATAACTTCACCCAACCTCTATTTAATGACGCTTATTTTTTTTTTTCTCTAATATTTATTTTAATTTCTCATTCTTATTATTTTATTATAAGGTAACATTTTTATATGCCATGCTTCTTATTTTGTGGCAAGGTAATTGTGGAATGGGACCATCCTTGGAGTAGGTGATTGACAAACAATATATCTATCCATTTAATAGGAATTTTATCATTGTTTTTCTAATCAAATTAACATTTTTTTTTGTTGATATATGTAGTTTTCCACACCTTATGTTGAAAATGTGAGTGATGATGGTGAGTTGTTTGAATCCTTCAACCCAATGGAGACAATTAAAAATTATCTGAGAAAGGAAAACATGGAACTAATTTCATTGGCTAGGTTTGACAAAATAGAGAACAAAGATTGGTGAAGCGTTTTGATGGGAGATATACAAGGACATCAGGTAAGCAATATATTTTAAAAAGATTATTTATCACATATATTCATTTATAATTTTTTATCTTTTACTTTTATATGAGCTAAATAAAAGACATTATCTTTCAATTACAATTTTTTGAGAGGTCTACATTAGGCTACTCATGAGGTTGGTGTTAGAAGCAGTGATGCACCAGTACCACAACATCCTAGCAAGAGACACATACCCACAAGGCTATTTGCCTTTATTCCTATGTCTAATAGTCTAATACTTAAATGACTATATATATTTTTGGGCCCATGACATTCCCTCTCAGTTCACACCAAACAATGCACATGATGGTGGAGATGAACCAATCAGTGCTTCTACAAATTGCTTCCTTGGATCGACACATGTTACCATCAAAGGAACAATGTTAGTTATCTTTTTGGTGGAAGAGAACATTGTTATAATTATGATACCAAAAATCCCAGGTGTTTATGGATGTATTAATCATTTCCTATTATTTACTTGAAACATGCATCTCTTCTATTATTTTAAATTAAAGATAATATTGTTTCATAGGAAACAATATTTTTAGGGCTATAAATAACAAGGCATAGGATACTTTTGGGCCCACCATACATGGTGAAATTATTATTTGAAAAAGGATCTTATTGACCACTTTGTCAATCTATTTTGTTATTCCTCCAACAAAAGTAGATTCACTACATTGGATGATACATATTTGAAATATTTCATGAATATGTTAGGGATCAATATAGGGTTTTGTTGATAGTGTTGGATATTGTCAACATACAGGGGATCTCCCTGATATAAGGTCCCAATTATACCTCACACCATTTTGTGTAGGAGTCCCGTTTGAAATATGGACAGGATGTTGTTTACTTAAATATATGCCTTGGCTTTAGATGTTAGCAGGAGAGAGAAGTGAAAATGTCATTTTGAATGTGAAAGTGAGTGTGCCTTGTGAATGTTCAATTGTAGATGAATCAAGGTTCTCTTGCCACAAGGGAGAAAACAAAGTGAGATTCTAAGAGATAAATAATAGTACTACCCTAATGGAGACACACATGAATAAGAAAGGTTCATTTAACATCAAGGAAATAGGTCACATGGATGTGACAATCATTATAAACATTATAATACATTTCCCAAAGTTGAGCATCGAGGTCACCGAAATAGTTCAATTAATATAGTACAGGTGAAAGCAAACATGAACCATAAACATTCCAAGAATAGCCTTATAATTATTCACAATCCATGTGTGGGAATGTGTTGTCCTAGAAGGCTTTGATATTAAGAAAAAGTTCCAAGATACATAAATACAATGAACATCACTAGCTCCAATAGTGGAGTGTTAAAGCCACTACTTTCTTTCCAAAAGTACTAAGTTTGTCTCTCTAATTCCTTGTGAGAGAAGAAAAGGTTAAAATTCCCTTACATGAGAAATCAGGATCCTTTTATAACTTGGTGCATGACCTTTCACATCCCCATGACTCTTGACTTTCCAACTCTTAATGACTTTTGGACTTTTACAACCTTTGGACTTCCAAATGACTTCTAGAATTACATATGAATTTTTGTATTAGATGTATTTTGGACTTCCATGACTCTTTTGTCCATACATGACTCTTGTACTTCCACTTATTTTTTTTAATGATTACCACATTACAACATGACTTCCACATCATCATATGATAAATACATGACATGTCACTATGTTTGGTAAGTGGGACTAATAGTGACCGATGACATAGACTTTCTTCAGTGATGACATGGTTGCCACTTGTATCTTCATTCTCCATGTAGATTTTGATCATTGATGCCTTTACCCTCCAAATTTTCTTTGATCTTGGAGTCCTTAGGGTGCTTCAATCATCAAGCTTCCAATGTGTTATTTGTTCTTCAGTCTTCCTTTGTTTGTCTTCTTTTCCCGATATCCCTTATGTGTGCTTGCCATGTTGTTCCTAAGGTACCTTCAACTACAACCACTCATGAAAAGAAACCATGAGCCTGAAAATATCCTATTCTAACATGTTTTATGCAAATTTTTTATTCATACCTTAATAGTGTGCTTGGAAGGAGAAACAAAGCTTTTGGGTGCAAGGGCGCACTTGAAAAGGAAAAAGGGGTGAAGAGGGAAGGCTTTATGGTTTTAGTATGTGCTCGCGTTCTCAAGAGGAAGAGACAATCAAGGTAGAGTGCATGGCGTAGGTCCGAAGCATGAAGGGGAAGGCTTCGAGCTTCCCAAGTGCATTGCGCACTCAAATGAGAGAAGGAGGGCATAGGGCACACTCCTGAAGGTTGAAGGAGGAATGCTTCAAGCCTTTGGTGTGTGCTCATGTGCTCAAGAGGCCCAACAGGGCACGTGGTACAAGTCTGGTGGTTAAAGGGAGCAGATTTGTGCCTTAGAAGTGCACTCATGTGGTCAAAGGGTTTGGAGGGTGCATGGCGCATTGTGGAAGGCTAAAGGGTTTAGCTTAAGTCATTCGAGGTGCACTCATGTGCTCAAGGAGGGTGCACTTCTTCGAGTTGAAGGAGTGCGTTGGATGAAGACTCGGTTTCTTGAAAGGCATAATTTGACATAGGGAAGGGGAAAGGGATTAAGGAGTGCGCTTTGCACTCTTGGTGGGCGCATGATGTAGTTCTGAACAAAGAAGGATTCCTAGTTGTTAGAAAATTATATATTACAGAGAAAGGTTATGTTGGGTTATGTTATATTCTTTCCATGACTAGCCCACGTAGTTAATAGGGGGGTTAGAGGGGGGGTAGATCCCCCCCTTCGTTGCATCGATTGCCTAGCAGGGGGGTCACAGGGTGTTTGAGGGGTGCAAGTAACTCCCCTCTATAGTGTCCGGGGCAATGCTCTAGAAAATTTTGTTTCTTGGACCATATATTAGGTTGGGCAGACCGACCTATGGTTTTGTGCATGTTATTCGCACATGGTTTTTGTCGCAATGATTTTCCATCCGTGGCTTTGGACACGATGGTTTTCTGTCCATGGTATTGGATGCTTCGGCATGTATAAATATGTATTGTAACATTGAAAGGAACATAATGAAAAAATGAAGCTGGTAGCCCTGGTTTTGGGATCCATGGGAAAATCTTTGTGTATATGTGTTTTATGTGTTATGCTCTCTCATTATTTCTTTTTTGTGTTTGAGAATTCGTATGCAGGTAATTTATGTATGGGGTTAAAACCTACATATGGTATCAGAGTTGTTTTTGGCTTCAAGGGGATGCCTTTATTGCTGAGAGGTTTCACTCGAGCCTGTGGTAGACCATGTTCAATGGGAGATATGCAAGATCAATTCTGGTCGTGAAAGAAGATGGCGAGCAGTGGAAAGATAGAGATCGAGAAATTTAATGGTCAGAGTTTTGAGTTGTGGAAACTCAAGATGGAGGATCTGTTGGTGGATAAAGATAATGGATTGTGGTAGATTCGGGTACTAAACCAACAAGAATGTCAAATGAAGAATGGAAGAAGTTGGAACAGAAGGAAAAGAGCACAATACAATTGTATGTCTTAGATTCAGTATTGCTGAATGTATTAGAGGAAGCTACGATGAAGGCTTTGTGGGACAAGTTAGGGACTTTGTACCAATCTAAGTCTCCAGTGAATAAACTATTCTTGTGGAAAAAGTTGTATAACTTGAGGATGAAAGATGGAGACTCAGTGGCAGAGCATTTGAACGCATTTAATATTGTGGTAAGTCAGTTATTATCTGTTGATATTAAAATTTCAGATGAAGGTAAGTGCATCATTTTTTTGTGTTCTCTACCAGATTCGTGGGATAGTTTGGTTATTGCAATAGGTAGCAATGCACCTGCCTTGTATTTTGATGAAATAGTCTCATCCTTTCTAATGGAGGAGATGAGACGGAAAAATATGGAGAACCAGAATGGTGATGCCTTGTCTGTACGAGGACAGTCCCAGAACAGAAACAAAAATAAGTCATCGAGTGGGAGACCTAAATCTAGAGGGATATCTAAATCTCCAGGAAAACCTGTAAAGGCGGAAGGGTTAGAACACTTTCTTGTGTTCTGTATATTCTTGCATTAGCCAAAAATATGATTTATGTAAGCAAGTTGGATGATGCAGGTGTAAAAACAGTGTTCGAGAAGGATACCTACAAGATGGTTCGAGGGCACTGGTTTTGATGTGGGGAGTTCAAATTAGAACTCTATACAAGTTGCAAGGTATCACTGTTGTTGATGCATGCAACAGTTCTCTGGTTCCTGAAAGTGGAGCAGAAAATCTAGTGGTCTCTGGAGAGAAGACTATGTTGTGGCATCAAAGGCTTGGACATATTGGAGAGAAGGGCCTTTGAATACTTTGTGGTAAAGGTATGATAGAAGGTATGAGTAATAGCTCTCTGGATTTTGACTTATATGAAAATTTTGTATATGGGAAGCAGAATTGGGTGAGATTCCCCTCTGGTGGTAAGAGGGCGAAACAGATATTAGAACTTGTGTGCAGTGATGTGTTTGGACCTGTGAAGGTTCCATCACTGGGTAAGTCTCTGTACTATGTATCATTTATAAATTACTTCTCAAGGAATACATGGATATATTTCCTTAAGAAGAAATCTAAAGTCTTTTATAGGTTTAAAGAATTTAAGGCTCTGGAGGAAAACCAGACAGAGAAGAAGATAAATGTGTTGAGGATAGATAATCATGGAGAGTTTTGCAATAAGGAATTTGAAGAATTCTGTAAGAAGTGTGGTATAGCATGACAGAAGACTACTCCATACACACTTGAGCAAAATGGAGTTGTAGAAAGAACGAACAAGACGTTGACAGAAAGGCCAAGAAGCATGCTCAATGGTGCAGGGTTAGGACAAGATTTTTGGGCAAAGGTGGTGGAGGCAGCATGTTACCTGATCAACAAATCACCTTCATTAGTGTCGGAGGATAAGACTTCATAAGAGGTATGGATTGGTAAGAAACCCTCTCTTTCACATCTGAGGGTATTTGGATGTGATGCATATGTACATGTACCAAAGGAGAAACGAACCAAGTTGGATAATAAATCTAAAAAGTGCATCTTTATTAGGTATAAGGATGGTCTAAAGGGTTATAAGATTTGGAACCCAGTAACAAGGAAGGTTGTGTACAACCAAGATGTGGTGTTCAGAGAGGTAAAAGATGTTATTAAACATGAATTTCAACCAAAGTGACCTGAGAAGAAATGGTTTGAGCTGAAGGAGGAGGAATCAGACTCTACAATAGAGGAGGAATCAGAAGATGAAGAGCCACAAACTCTAGGTGTGAGAAGATTAATTCGAGAAAGAAGGCAACCATAAAGGTATATTCCATCTGCTTTCTATTGAAATTTTGCTTTACCTATTACTGACGATGATCCCATAACTATGAAGGAAGCAGTAGATTCAGAGGATGGAAAACTCTGGAAAGAGGCCATGGTTGATGAAATGGCATCTTTACACAAAAATCAGGCTTGGGATCTAGTGGAGTTGTTGGCTAGAAGGAAACCAATTGGTAGCAAATGGGTGTTCAAGAAGAAGACAAATGCAGAAGGAAAGGTGGAGAAATACAAAGCTCAGTTGGTAGCAAAAGGTTATGTTTGGTCATTTTAGTGACCTAAATTGCTCTACATAAATTATCAATCCAAGTATCATAAACTAATGAAGTGTAGTGCACTGTTTGTGCTAGCTAACCCTTTTTAATTTGTTGTTTTTATGTTTTATGTTGTTTTGAGGGGTTTTTGGTCTTTTAATTCCTAGTGATTTACAATGTAAACTATTAGAACTAAATCTAACTTTTTTAAAGACTGCTCAAAATATAAAAATGAAAACAAAGCTAAGAAAGAAATGAAAGCAAAGTTTCTATTCTTATTTTACCATTATTTCCAAATCATGAATTAAAACTAAAAGTGAAATTTGCAATTGATGTCTAACTAATTACAGAAATAAAAGTAAATGGAATACTTGGTTACTCTGCCTCTCAATTTTGGGAGAAAGTCTCCTTGGGATGACATTTGAGTAATTATGTACTTCATTAATATAAAAGAAAGCAAATATAAAGATGCAGAAATAACTCATTGCATAGATGAAATGTTCAACCACCTAGTTAAGGATGAATTATCAACTTGAGGGGTTTTCCATAAAAATTCAATAACACCATGAGTCAGTAACTAAAAATGAAATAGAAAAGACAGTAAATGATATTGATCAATTTAATTGAGAATTTAAACTAGCAAAACAGTGAATGAAGTAAACTATCCAACAGTTTATCCTTATCATTCTTCAATCCTACTCTCATCTTGAAACAAGGTTAGATATTAATTGAAGAAACGAGATTACACCATTGACTTTTATCTTTTAAACTACTGATAAAAACTAAAAAGAGAACAAGCTAATGGAAACCACTCTAAATTATAAACACTGTTAATAAGAAAATGATGGAAATTGCATTATAAACATTGTTAATAAGAAAATGATTATAAACATTGTGAAATAAAATGATGAACTTACAGTTAACAAGAAGAAGAAAAACAAAATGAAATGAAACCTTCTTCAGTGTAGGGGCCCTCTGCAACTGATTAGGCTATGCTTGCTCAATCAAATCCAAGAATACTCCTTCAGATGTTCATAAAAAAATGCGGTCTTCTCATATTAAAATAGGGACACAAATGCCCAGAAATTACAACGTCTAGAACTTCAATTTCACAATAATACTATTACTATTACTACTCACTTCTTCAGTCCTTTACACAGGCATTTATAAGAAAAATCATATAACAGTTTGTGAATAAAAGCATGCTACAACCAAACAGGTAGAAGACAGATATGCGGAATTTCTTCCTCGGCTGCTGGAGACATAAATCCAAGACATGGTGGTTGTTGTATTCGTTTGCATAGGTGGCTGTTGGAGTCTGTAGGTACAAGTAGTTGCTCTGGATAATGCTTCCCATCACTGTGAAACACATTAATTAACCATGAAATGGAGTCATGTTACCTTTGGTCTCTTTTTGTTTGACTTATCCATTGACCATAGTCTTATGCCATCTTCTTTGTTGACCTAGGTTGAATGAATAGGACAGGGTCCATGTCATGATGATTTCCAAGCTGCCCATATGGTTAGTTTCTCCTTGTGACACCTAGAACCTATTAGAGGATGAAGGTAGCTACGGAACAGCCGATTAGATGTATAATAGGCTGTGTTCCATAGCTAATATACAAAAATTTATTCAAACAACAAAACATAAAAGCATAACATGTAAATCACTAAATGTCCTCCTCAAGATAGTATTATCGGTTATTGGTGATGAGAATGCATATTTCTTATGGAAAAACAAAGAAAAGGAATGGGAGGAGTTCCTAGGGAAAGAGTAATTTTGAGGCTCAACAGGTTATTCCCAAGTGCTAGGAATTGATTTTGGTGATATTTTTTCTCCTGTTGCTGTTTCTTTTGATTTTGACGTAGAATAGATGGATGTGAAGACAACATTTCTTCACAGGGATCTAGAAGAGGAAATCTAGATGAAGGAACCTGAAGGCTTTGCGGTGAAGGGTAAGAAAGAACTATTATGCAAGTTAAAGAAGTCTGTGTATGGGTTAAAACAGTCACCAAGGATGTGGTAGCAGAAATTTGATACATTTATATGGGGACTTGGCTTCACTAGAAGAAAATAAGATCATTATGTATATTTTAAATTAATTGGTGACCGTGTTATTTATCTGGTCTTATATGTGGATGATATGTCTCTGGTTGGAAATGACAAAGAAATTATCCAGGATTTGATGACCCAATTGTCCTCCAAATTCGACATGAAAGATATTGGTGCTGAAAACTATATTTTGGGCATGGAAACTAAAATAGATTGGGCAAAGAGAAAGCTCTGATTAAACCAGAGAAAGTATGTCGAGACAATAGTGCAGAGGTTTAATATGTAGGATAGTAAACCGGTGAAGGTTCCTTTTCTTGTAGGTGCGAGGTTATCTACTGAACAGTGTCCCAACACACGAGAAGAGGAAGAGGACATGTCTCGTGTTCCATATGCAAGTGCAGTTGGTAGCTTGATGTATGCAATGGTCTGTACTAGACCAGACATTGCACATGCAGTGGGAGTATTGAGCAGGTTTATGCAACCAGGGAAGGAGCACTGGAAACAGTGAAGCGAGTTTTTAGTATTTGTGTGGCACTAGTGATTATGATTTGTTTACCAGGGAAGATCAGATTGGACAGAGTGTTGATTTCATGGCTTTGTTGATGCAGAATGGGCTGGAGATCTGGATCGAGAAGATCTACAAGTGGGGAATGTGTTAATCTATTGGAAGGTGTAGCCAGTTTGGATGAGTAAGAACAATTTGTAGTGGCACTATCAACTACAAGGTGAAACATGACAACCACTCATGCAAGCAAGAAGTAGTTTGGTTGCAGAGATGTGTGCAAGTATGGATTTAGTACGAGGAGCTATAAGGATATACTATGACAGCCAAAGTGCAATTTTCTTGGCAAATAACCCCGCATATCATTCAAAGACAAAGCAGATTGATGTTCAGTATCACTTTGTGAGGGATATAATAGAAGACAAAAAGGTGTTGCTGGTAAAGGTGGACACTTTGAAGAATACTACAGATGCATTGATAAAATCTGTGAGCTCTGAGAAGTTCTCTTGGTGTAGAGAAACAATGGGCATTACAGGGTTGGATATATGACTAAGCTCTCTTGTGGCCCCATATCGAAATAAAACAACAAGTGGTAGAATGTTGGGTTGTGTTATATTCTTTCCATGACTAGCCCACGTAGTTAACCAAGGGGTTAGAGGGGGGGTAGAGCCCCCCCTTCATTGCAACAATTGCGTAGTGGGGGGGGTCATAGGGGGTTTGAGGGGTGCAGGTAACCCCCCTCTATGGGGTCCGTGGAAGCACCCAGGAAAATTTTGTTTTTTGGACCCTGTATTAGGTTGGGCGGACCTACCTATGGTTTTGTGCATGTTTTTCACACATGATTTTTGACACAATGGTTTTCGGTCCATGGTTTTGGACATGATGATTTTCAGTCCATGGTATTGGATGCTTCAGCATGTATAAATATGTATTGTAACATTGAAAGGAACATAATGAAAAAATCAAGTTGGTAGTCTCGGTTCTGGGATCCAGGGGAAAATCTCTGTATATATGTGTTTTATGCATTATGCTCTCGCATTGTTTATTTTCTGTGTTTTAGAATTCCTATGCAGGTAATTTCTGTATGGGGTTAAAACCTACATGGAACACATAAAATATTGCAGAAATATAAACACATAAAACGCATAAAAAAAGAGAGACACAGATATACGTGGTTCACACAATTTGGGCTACGTCCACAGAGAAACACCTAGTCCTTCCTTTTATATTATCCAGCAAAATGAAGAGATACAAACTATAGTAGATCTGTTGTAATTTCATCTTCGCTCTCACATAATCTCCTCTCTATTCCTCGCTCAGAATACACATCTACATAGATGCAATACAATTCCCTCATATATAGCGAGGGGTTGCCTTCTAGGGAAAAAACGCTAAATTAAACATAACTTATACCATCATATTTCTGCCTAATGAACGAACTAGATTGACTATGAAATTACAACATTTTACAAGGAAATTTTACATCTATTTTTAGTTTCGATGGCGCTTCCCCCAATCCCTCACTAGGGGGGGATCTAAAGAATCATCGTCGCCCCCCCTGGACTCCCTAGTAGCGCACATAAATGGGCGGTGTTGCTGACACATTACAAAATGGGTTTCAATGCGACGATACCTCTGAATAAAGAAGATAATCAAGCTCCACACCCAACACTAATCAGGGATTCAAATTTTTCTCGTGCACTCTTGGCCTTAATGGGTTCTCTTTGAAATGAAAATTTGTCTAAGTTTGGAAGATAGGGAAAGGGGCAAACATGATGTGTTTTTTACATAAAACCATGTGCGACACATAAGAAACCATTGAGAAAACATAGACAAGCTTGAAAAATGATAAGTATACATCAAAATTCCACTTTGCATGCATTCCCCAAGTACAATGGGTGAAGTGTGTGTGACTATGACCAAAAAGTGTCGTTTTACAAAAACAAATATGTCGCGACCATGAAATATACCAAAGGTTTTCTACTCAATGTGAAAACACTTGAGAGCACTCAAGAAAACTTGAAACATATAGGATGGAATGAAATGAAACTTGAATACCAAGGTGACACTTGACATGATGATATATTAGGCTCCAAAATTAAAATGGTGAAATTTTGAAGGGTGTTGTAGCAGTGAAAACATTTGGCGACACACTGGGCGAGCTTCAACTTATCTGTCTAGGAATATATTTTGGCTAAAGGATAATACCTTCAGTAAGTATTGATTGCCTTGATTTTTCCCTTTCAACCCAGTTATATACATAACATCTCACTCTCTTCTACTTGGTTGAACATATAAAAGATACACCATATCACAATTGCTTCAATCTAGGAAAGGGTAATGTGCACGACGATTTTATAATATTAAAAGTATGAGTTTTCATCTTTGGTGTTTCTCCACTACCAGCAAGCCTAGACAATACCTTGATGAAGTCACTTCAAGAGCACAAACGTTGCTTTGCTACCAATGAGCCTAGATAGTACCCTGGAAAATTCGCGTGCTTCACCTCCCTCCACAGGAATCCTTTCTCTTCTTTCACCCTTTATTTATTTATTTAATAGGACTATGAATTGGCACTTATTATTTTCAATGGGTGGAAGAGGGATCTCGACTTATTGAGAGTACAGGAGGTTTCCCCTTTAGAGAAGTATTTTAATACCTCTAATATTGGTTTGATCACTCTGGATTTTCCCCTTATCCCTTCTTTACTAGATTGGACAAGTGTTAACACGCATGTAGATTTACACCAAGTTGAGTAGTCTAGATACTAGCATAGGTGTGTATCTAATAGGCTCCCTCAAGGTTCTCCTTTTAGATGGATCGTATTTTCCATCTAGACTTAGCTCAATGCATGGAATTTTCCCAAACAAAGAAGGAGAATAATGGAAATCCAAGTATTATGGTTGTCACACTTCTCTTTCATTACACCACAAAGTCCTTTAAGTCATGCACTTTTGCAAAAAGGTCTTATTTATGCACAATGACCAACAAACATGACATGATAGGAGATGAATGACACATACGAAAAAGAAAAGAAACAAAATAATATATACATGAAGTGCATCTTGTGGTTGCTATTGAAAATAATGTTTTAGATCTCAACCATTTACAAGAAGGGGGTCAATCCTTCTATTTAAGGAGTTCAGTTTGAATGTGTTATGACCAAGCTTTTCTTCAATGGTGAAGGCTCCAATCAACAAATGTTGGAACTTCATGTGTTTTCCATTTTCTTTGTAAGGTTTATCCCTCTTCAATACTAGGTCACCCAAACAAAAACTCTTTGCCCTTGCAGATTTTTTATCAAACCAATGCTTTACATGGTTTTGGTGAATAATAAATATCTCCTTGTCTTTGAGCCTTTCTTCCTAAAGTTTGAGTAAAGTGTCTATTGTGCTCTGAACGAGAAGGTAAGGTCTAACTTGTGACTCTCGGGAGAGTTGCAAGGATGGATTATACAGGTTCAAGAGAAAGATAAATTATTTATTGTAAACCAGAAAGTATAGAGAGGTATTCAAGGAAGGCTTAGGAGTTATACAGTCATCCCATAATGCATTGGTTAAAGAATTATGCAAGTTCCTTAACTCAAAGAAGATGTTTTTCTTGACTATGCAGATAAGATTTTTGTTTTTGATTCGGCTAAACCATTTCCCTACGAGAAATAATTAGATGCATGATTTAGTAAAATCCCATTTTCTAATGAAAATTGATAAAGTTTCAATGATGGAAAGTAAGTCACATTATTTCTCAAGGGCAAGGAAGGCAGCTCAATAGGTAATCCAAGATATGTGAAATCATTGAAACTCAAGAGAACCAGGTTCAAATCCCCCTATTTATGACCCAGTTTATGGAGAGGAGGACAGGTTGTAGACCCCCAGAGGTTTACTAGTAGTTACATGTCAGGGAAGCTACTGGGTTCCTTTGGGTCACACAAAAAAAAAATTTAAGTCACATTATCAAAGACAAGTGAGCTAGGAACACCAAACATATTTATAATTCTTTGTTGTAAAAAGTGAAATAGTTTATCATTGTCATAATATATCGATGTTTCTTTTATGAATGAGGATAAATTTATCCAAAGACATCAAATCCTGATTTTTTGAATGGTTCCTCAACTTCTACTGGTAGCAATGGGGCAGTTGACCTCTGATCATGACCAGCACATATTTGACAACTTGGGAACTTGTGGACATAAGTGTGAGGATATTTGAAATAGAGTCGACCAATAATAACCATCCCTTATAAATTTATGTGTTGTAGTTTCACTCGCATAGTTGCCACCTTCTGGTCCATTGTGCAAGTCTTTGATTACCTTCCTCGTATCTTATGGCTCAAGGCATCTTAGTAGGACACCATTGTTGTTCTTCCTGAAAAGCACTCCATGAACTAGTTAGTAAGATAAAGCTTTCAAAAGGATTTCCCTCTTTTGTTTATTTAACAAGTATGCAACAAAGGTGCAACAAAGGTGCCATCATCTAGAAATGTTTGTATGTCAACATACCATGGTGTTGTAAACGTGGAATGAGGAACATGTTGAACATTGTACATTTCTATCTCCCACTCCCAATCTAAAAGATCTTGCTCAGGAGCATATCTTTCTTCGATTTCTAGCTTACAAAGACCATGACCCTTTATGGCATGAATTGGTTTGACCTTCAGATCATATTATTGTAAGTAGGTCATCCAGTTAACCTTATTCTCACCTACAACTTATTGGATGAATATTATTCTTACTGTTGGATGAGGTACATCTATGATTGTATGAGCTTTTAAAAGATATGGCTTGAAATAATTAACTTCCTTGTATATCGCATATTCTTTTTTGTCGATGGTAGGGTAATTTAATTATGGCCCCTGTAGACTAGCACTCATAAAAGTAATAGGCCACTCATTTCCTTCAGTATCCTTTTGAGTCAATATGGCTACAATTAACAAATATGAAGTGAAGGTATAAAGCAGGAAATATTTGCCATAATCTAGACTAAATAATGTGAGTGCATCAACAATAGCCTGCTTGCTTTGAGTGAAATCATCCTTTTCATGTTTATCCCATTTGTATGTTGCATCTTTCTTAATCATCTCCTATATAGTCTTAACTATATTACCGTAGTCAAAGATGAATTTTCTTAGGAAATGGATATTTCCTAAGAAAGGATGCATAGCCTTCTTATTCACTAGAAACAGGATTTGTGTAATTGTTTTTACCCTTTTAGGATCAATTTTAATTCTAGTATTTGCAATGATGTGCCCTAATAGAGTCCCTTCAGACACATCAAAGACACTTTTCTTGGGATTGAGAGAAATCCCATACTTTTGGCATCACTCAAATATATATTCTAGATGATGTACGTGATCTGGTTCCTCCTTGGAAAACATAGTAACATCTTCCAAATAAAAAACTACACTCTGACTGATAAGGTCATGAAAGGTGATGTCTATTTCTCTTTGGAAAGAAGCATCGGCGTTGATAAGTCCAAATGGCATCCTCTTGAAAGAAAATGTTCCCCATTTGGTCCTGAAGGTAGTCTTAAATCAATTGGGTTCTTCCACTAGCACTTGATTATGACTAAAGAAACCATCTAGTACAAAGAACATCTCAGACCCATATATTGTCTAAAGGATTTGTTCCATGGATGCCACTGGGTAATTGTCTTTATCAGATGCCTAGTTGTGATTATGGAAATATACACATAACCTTAATTCACTGGAGTCTTTTCTTACTGTGACCAAATTTAAAACCCAAGTGGAGTGTCTGACTTTAAAAATGATATGAGCATCCAACAACTTTCTCAATTACTTTTGGATGAGGGGTTCCACTGTTAGATGAACTTTTTGTAGTTTCTGTTGGAAATGTTTACTCCTTCTTTTATAGAAACGAAGTGTTGGATAATACGAGTATCATATTTCTTTAAATCCTCATATGTCCATGCAAACACATCATGGTACTATTCGAATAAGAAAATAAATGCCTGTTGTTCCTATGCAGAACAACATGTACTAAGATTTACATACTTCGTATATTCTTCAATCCCTAGATTTACTTGTTCAGGTGATAACTTTGAGATCTGAGTCTTTGTGTTGGTTGATCCTCTAAATTGGTTTTGCAGGTCATATAACTTCTCCAGGGAAACCACGCCCTTGGAAATAGTTTTTCGTTCCATTGCATTGAATTCCTCTTGCAAAGCTTGATTGTTCTCATCCTCTTCTATGGAAATATCTTTGAATACATCAGCATTAGCCATAAAGTGAAATATATATTTTTCGTTATTGAAAACTTGTAGATTAGTAACGTTTTTACGTACATATGGTCTATATATAACTTCAATAGAAAAACATTTTTCAATGGCAACATCATAGCGGTTGCATTTGCTAATGCATCTATTGCAACATTTTTAAGCCTAGGAACATAGATAATATTTAAATATTTAAAATGATTAGTTAAATGTTGTTATAGGCCATTTTTTCACATTCAATCAGTAAACCTCCTAATGGGATCAATCAGCATCCTATTCCCTCTTGTCAACATCTTGCACAAAACCCTAAGCATGTTCCCTTCATCCCCCAAAATTTCAGCCCTAAACTACATCATCTGAGCCATTTTTAGGACCAATTCTCCCTGTATGCCTACTAGGGTGCGATCACCTATAGGTTGTTCCACTATGGCTTGCATTGGTCACTAACAGGTTACCCCCCTTTTCACCTACGTTGGTTCTAGAAATCTAGGAGAATGATCGGGTTTTTGAAAGCTTCCACTTCTAGGAGTTTCCATAAGTTGTTTCAAATACTTACTTTGGATAAAACATTCTGATCCTATCCTTCCCTACTTTGGATTTTTCACCACTTATCATTTTATCCTATCTCTCCATCAAAGGTGGATCTCAAACCCTAGATTGGTAATTGGGTAAGAACTCCCAACTTACCCTACTTATCTATATATTCCCAACATTAATCTATATGGTTGGGGGTTTCCTTTTGGAGAGTGATTATGACCTTATGTTGTTGTAGTGAGTGGTCATCACCTCATGCATTTACGATGATTCGAGGTGCATATTGTGACAAGGAAAGGACAAATGAAAAATTAGAGGAGCTCTTGTACAAGATCAACTGCTACTTATGGTTGTAATATCCTTCCATTTATATTAATGCTAATAATTCATTTTTCCCCTATATGTGATGTTATTATTTCGTATATTTCAATACCATGTTGATCTATTGAATGAAGTGCTTAGATGATACTACATAGATTTTGTAGTTTCTTGGCTTGTGTTATCTAACTATGCATGTTCTAATTTTGGCATTCGAAGTTGGAATTGGAGCTTTCAATCGAAAGGAGTAAAGTGTGTGAATGATTTCAGATAGGCCTCTATGTGTCATCTATTTAATTTAAGGAAAAGCATTTTTTTCCTCATCTCTCTATTTTTCTAGGTTAGTCATCGACCTAGGGGGGATACTTTTTTCTGCAATCATAAATCTTGTATAACTAATTTGCGACCATACTAGGGAATGGAGTATTCCCTTGATGGTTTCCTTGTCCATTGTGTTTAATAACCTCCTTGACATGACTTCGTTGTATCATCTAACCAAGAACAGACCTAGGAAGTGATTTCATTGAGCCTTTTTTGCAATTTTTGTGCCAAAATCCTCTTGCTTGATTTTTCCAAAATATTCACTGACAAGCTCAGGACCATTAACTAAAAACATGTTAATCCCTAGTTTCAGGAAGCTTTTTTTTGCAAAAATTGGCCTAGAAAGAACTAGCAAATTATCTGAAACTGCTACCAATTTTTGGAAATTGTCCACGTTAAATTCAATACGGGACCTTCTGCAAAAAAACTAGATCACATATTTTTGAAACATTGCTTTGTTTATCGAGAATAAGTAGTCGAAATTCACCTCCTGCAGCCACATGTGAAAAACAATTTGCACAGTGATTGATTTCATCAATTCGCTAGCTTTTGTATGCTTCTGCCTCGGTGCCTTGTGAGTGGACTGACTTCTTATATCACTAATTTTCACATATTCCCACCAATCCCCACATCATATTCTTGTTTGTGCTATCCTTATTGGAGTGTTTTAATACACCATTTGCAATGTTGCAACACTTCTCTCAATGCTTTATACCTTGTCACTTGCAACGTAATTTATTTTAAATTGACTAAGCCTCTCAAAGTCAATCAAATCATAAAATGCAAGTTCTTCCAAATCGATTATAATAAGCCAAGGAAAATGATTTATAGTGTTCTAGTAAATACATTTGTAGGTGATAATAAATAGCCTATGTATAGACTCTAGTTATTCTAAGCAAAACGAGCTTGCAATGAGTTGCCTTAGGCCTTTGCAGCAAAAGGAATAACTGAGGTATCAATGATAGCCAATCCTAGTGGGCATATGATCTAAGTTCTTATCAAAAGCTTTTCCCCACAATTTCATTTTAAATGTCAAAGTTCAACCAATACAGAACACATGTTAAGTGGCTTCTAACATTTGAAACTCCATTTTAAATACCTTGAAGGAGACAAAATACTACATATTCTTTCCAGTGCTCTTCATATGTCTCTTTATAAACTTGATCACAATAAATTCCGCAACTTATCTATCCTTTAGAAAAATCCCTGGAGACACTAATTGCATGTGAATATGCACAATCAAAACTTTTACTTTCATTCAATTTCTGCAAAAAAATTTCCTTCCCCAATGACATATGAATCTGAAAGTATCACCTTTATATTCGACCATCCAAGATCATTTCTTAATCTGAGATGTATATTATACTACAGAGAATGTGGCAATAAATTGTGTCCTTGGTTTAATGACATTCAAATCACATGCTTTAGACTTCTCTTTCGGGGCAATTATGTGTCCTTTTACTTCAAACATTTCATGGCTTTATTTAAAAGGGCTTTTATTCTTCCTAGCTAGTAAAAATGAGCTACAACAGAACCTTTGGACTTCAATTTTCTCCTATGGAAAGACTATGTTTATTCTATGAATTTTGTTTCATCCACACTCTTTCGAGTGATGTGCTTCCCGCATGATGGAAAGATTGTGGCTATCAATTAGCTTCATTTGTTGGTCCTAAATCGGCCACCAATAATCCTACTTCCCTAAGTGTCCCAAATGTGCAAGTGGTATCTTCCCCACCACAGGTTAACTATGTGGTGACCTATCCCATTCACATACCTAACTGCTGAAGATGAGCCTTTCACTATTTGCTCAACTTCTTTTGAACTAGATTTCGTTCGTGATATGGTGAATTATTTACTATGGGCATTATGGCATGATCTTTCCATTGGATCACTTGATATGTATCCATTCCAAAGCATTTTTCTCCCATCTGATAAGAACCTCTTGGAAGCCATGGTCTCTCGGAGGCCATGATCAAGGTACTTGGAGCAAAGTTCCTTTGCTTGTGTCAAGCTCGTCAAAAAATGAAACAAGGTCCTTGGAGGAGAGTTCCTTTTCTTGTGTCAAGCTCCTTAAAAAATGAAACAGGGTGTTGGAGGAGAGTTCATTTTCTTGTGTTAAGCTCCTTAAAAAATGAAACAAGGTTGAGGGAGCAAAGTTCATTTTCTTATGTCAAACTCGTTAAAAATTGAAACAAGCTCTTATGAGGATATTTATTTTACTATGTCAACCTCATTAAAAAATGAAATAGGTTCCTATGAGCATAGTTATTTTCTTGTCTCAAGCTCATTAAAAAATGGAATAAATCCCCTTTCAATTCGAGTCCTTAACTTGATATCGTAAATGAACCTTCATTCCATCCACCTGTTATTATGTAGTAGTCTACTTATGTGAAAGAAATGAAATTTGGGGGGCATGTGCCTCGAATTGAGTCATTATGTTGAGGGCATTCAAAATTATTTCAAACATAGTTTTTCTTTTCTTCAAGCTTGTTTAAAAATGAAACCACTTTAAAGCATAGTTTCCCATGTTTCAAGCTTCTATAAAAATGAAACCATTATAGGTTTTAACCCCATACAAAAATTACCTGCATATGAATTCTAAAAACAAAAAATAAATAATGGTGAGAGCATAAAACATAAAATAGATATACACATATATTTTCCCCTGGATCCCAAAATCGGGACTACCAGATTGATTTTTTCATTATATTCCTTTCAATCTTACAATACATATATATATACATGTCGAACCATCCATAAACCCCAACCCATTAACCATGGTGTAGAACATAACCGTAGTTCCCTTGACTGGATCTAAAATACCATGGAAAGAAAACCATCATGCCCAAAGCAATGTGCAAAATCCATGCACAAAACCATAGGTAGGTTTGCCCACCTAATATAGGGTCTAAAAAAAATTCTCGAGGCACTTCCCCAAACCCTGTGCAGGGGGGCTACTTCCCCCCTGCATATCCCAACATTATCCCACTCGTTGTTTTCTTTCCACAGGAGAGCGTATTCATTGAGCTAGCCCTACAACGCCCATTGTTTCTCTACACCAAGAGAAATTCTCAGTGCTCATGGACTTTGTCAATGCATCTATTGTATTCTTCAAAGTGTCCACCTTTACCAGCAACACGTTTTTGTCCTCAACCATATCCCTCTCAAAGTGATACTGAACATCAATGTGCTTTGTGTTTGAATGATAAACAGGTTTCTTTGCCAAGAAAATTTCACTTTGGCTATCACAGTTTATCCTTATAGCTCACTGTACTAACCCCATACTTGAATACAATATCTGCAATAAAATTACTTCCTTTCTTGCATGCATGGTTGCCATGTATTCTACATCTGTAGTTGAAAGGGCCACTACAGACGGTCTCTTACTCATCCAATTGGCTGCACATCCAAATAGGTTAAACAAATACCCACTTGTCGATCGTCACTAATCCAGATCTCCAACGTAGTCTGCATCAACAAACCCATGGATGTCCAAAACTCTGTCCAATCCTGGTCTTCCTTGGTAACATAAACCATAATCACTAGTGACACGTAAATACCTGGAAACCTACTTCATTTCTATCAAATGCTCCTTTCCTAGTTTTGACATAAACCTTCTCAATACTCCCACTGCATGTGCAATGTCTGGTCTAATAAAGACCCTTCCATACATCAAGCTACCGGCTGCAATTAAATATGGAACATAGGACATGTCGTCTTCCTTTTCTTGTGCCTTGGGACACTGTTCAACAGATAAATTTACACCTACATGAATAGGAACCTTCACCAATTTATTATCCTGCATATTAAACCTCTGTAGTATTGTCTCAACATACTTCCTGTGGTTTAACTAGATATTCCTCATTGCCCAATCTCATTTAATTTCCATGCCCAAAATATAGTTTGCAGCACCAAGATATTTCATGTCAAATTTGGAGGACAATTGGGTCTTCAAATCCTGGATAATTTCTTTCGCATTTCCAACCAGCAACATATCATCCACATACAAGACCAGATAAATACCACGGTCACCAATTAATTTAAAATACACACAGTGATATTATTTTCTTTTGGTGAAGCCAAGTCCCTGTATAAATGTATTAAATTTATGATACCACATCCTTGGTGACTGTTTTAACCCATAAAAAGACTTTTTTAACTTGCATACCAGTTCTTTCTTACCCTTCACTGTAAAGCCTTTAGGTTGCTTCATGTAGATCTCTTCTTCTAGATCCCCATGAAGAAATGTTTTCTTCACATCCATCTATTCTACCTCAAAACCAAAAGTAGTAGAAACAGATAAAAGTAATATAATAGAAGTTGCCTAGGAAACAAGAGAAAAATATCAGCAAAATCAATTCCCGACACCTAGAAATAACTTTTTTCTATCAACCGAGCTTTGTATTTTTCCACCTCGCCTTTTGCATTTATCTTCTTCTTAAACATCCATTTTCGGCTAATGGGTTTCCTTCCAGGCGGAAACTCCACTAGATCCCAAGCCTCAATTTTGTGCAAAGATACCATTTCATCAACCATGGACTCTTTCCAAGGTTTTCCATCCTCTGAATCTACTGCTTCCCTCACAATTATGGGATCATCATTAGTAATAGATAAAGCAAAATTTGAACATAAAGAAAATGGATTATACCTTTTTGGTTGCCTTCTTCCTTGAACTGATCTTCTCATAGTTGGAGTTTGTGGCTCTTCATCTTTTGATTCCTCTTCTGTTGTAGAGTCTGATTCTTCCTCCTTTAGCTCAAACTCTATCTTCTTAGATTCCTTTGGTAGGAATTCATGTTTAATAACATCTTTCACCTCTCTAAACACCACATCTTGGCTCTACACAACCTTACATGTTTCTAGGTTCTAGAGCTTATAACCTTTTAAACCATCCTTATACCAAATAAAGATGCGCCTTTCATATTTACTATCCAGCTTTGTTCTTTTCTCGTTTGGAACATGTACATATGCATCATATCCAAATAACCTCATATGTGAGATAGAAGGTTTCTTATGAGTCCATAACTCTTGTGGAGTCTTATCCTCCAACGCTAATGAAGGTGATATGTTGACCAGGTAACATACAGTCTCCACCACCTCTGCCCATAATTTTTGTCCTAACCCAGCACCACTGAGCATGCTTCTTGCCTGTTCCATCAGTGTCTTGTTCATTCTTTCTGTAACTCCATTTTTCTGAGGTGTGTATGGAGTATTCTTCTATCGTTCTATACCACACTTCTTACAGAACTCTTCAAATCCTTTCCTGCAAAACTCTCCACCATTATCTGTCCTCAACACCTTTATCTTCTTCTCTATCTAGTTTTTCACCAGAGGCTTAAATTCTTTAAACCTGTCAAAGACTTCATAATTCTTCCTGAGGAAATATATCCTTGTATTCCTTGAGAAGTCATCTATAAATGATAGATAGTACACATACTTACCCAGTGATGGAACCAACAGGTCTAAACACATCCTTGTGCACAAGCTCTAATGTATGTTTTGCCCTCTTAGCATGAGAGGGGAAACTCACCCGATTTTCCTTCCCATATACACAATTTTCACAAAAATCAAAATCCAAAGAGAAAATAGACATACCTTCTACCATACCATTACCATGAATTATTCGAAGGCCTTTATCTCTAATATGTCCAAGCCTTTGATGCCATATCATGGACTTTTCTCTAGATACCATTAGATTTTCTTCTCCACTTTCAAGAACCACAAAATTATTCCACCCATCAATAACAGTGCTACCCTGAAGCTGGTATAGAGTTCTAATATGAACTCCTCGCATCAATACTAGTGCTCCCCGAACCATCTCTTCTGTATCTCTCTTGAACACTAATTGTACGCCTGTATTATCCAGCTTACTTATAGAAATCAAATTTTTGGCCAATGCAAGAATATGCAGAACACCCGGAAGTGTTCTAATCCTTCCATCGTGCAACTTCAACTTTACTTTTTCGCAACCAATGATTCTATCCTTCTTGGCATCCCCTAAGAATACATCACCACCATAATATTTCTCATACTTGCAAAACCACTCCCTATGGGGAGTGAAGTGAAAGGATGCACCTAAATCAATCAACCATGCCCCGTGATCTACATGTTTACTTGAAGAAGAAGCCAAGTACACATCCCCACCTTAATCTGAGGTGGTTTTCACCTCTATAGAAGGAGCATCATTAGATCTCTTTCCTTTCTGTTGACGGTGCTGGACCCCCCAACATGTCAAGGGGATCTCCCCGATAAGAAGTCCCAATTATACCTCAGACCGTTTAGTGTAGGAATCCCAACAGTGGGTCGTAAGGTAGTGCCTTGACTGCGATGTCGCACAGAGGCAAGTAAGATAAGTCTGTCAATAGCAATGGTGTGACCATTGTAGTCAGTCAAGGAAGGTGAATGAGAGGTTCTAACACATGAGGGGTGATATGAGTGCACCCCTTAGCAACCTGTAGTAGTACTCAGCGGAGAATGGAATACACGAGCGAAGATGCATCACAAGTTAGAAAGCAGATCAGTTGACAATCCAAAGTGATGGTTAAACCAACATCACATTTGCAACAAGATTCATATAATTGCATACGAAGTAGTTCATACACAAATACATAAGTTAAACAACATATATTTCTAAGCAACCAAAGAACTCCAACTACAAGAACAACATATGCATGAAAATGTGTTGTCTCTTATTATATAAAGAAGTGTAAGTCCCAATCATACAATACATCCATGTAAACCTACTAGCCCCAACAATGGAATGTTCCAGCCACATCCGCTTGCTCCTCCAAAGAGATGAACTAGCTCTGTGCAGAGAATCCAAGGCGCGTTACAATATTGTCCAAGCTTTCTCCAAGATAGTCTGATCGGAAGCTTGGCTGACCAAAAACCCTTACAATGAGTTATGAGGGACTATTTATAGCAAAGGGTGGGGTGATCCTTGACATTCCCCTTTGTGACAGCTCAACCACCCTCATGACTCTTCACCTACTCTATGATTGGTACATCCAACTATTGACACTTGACATGACTCAACATTACAATGAACATGTACTCATGTGAGACAACATGGCTTGATTAGCCATGCAAGACATGACTAACACTTGGTCCACTGTGATGAGACCAACTCTTTGACATGCTTGTGATGGTGAAGGTTGTAAGCTGATGCCAATCTTGGTCATCTGTGATGGTGTGCATGCACCTCATGGTGACATCTTGTTGAAGCAAACTCTTGCCTCCATTGCAATGGTGCATTGATTCAGCTCCTTCATCCAACTTGTCTGCTAACATGTGCATGGTCTTCTTGGGTGCGGCTAAGCTGGAAACACACTGACGCATAGTGTCTATGTTGATCTTCAAGTGTTTGTTGGTGGTCATGCAAATCATCTTGCCTAAGTACATGTTCAACTCTAGTTGGACTTGCTTCTTGTCTTCGCCTTGGTGAGTGTGTTGGATTGGATTGCATGTGTGCGCACAATGACATGCATGCTATCAAATCTCTTCCACGTGATCAACAACACTTCTTACCATGCCTGCTCCATGTCAACTACTAGGATGGACTTTAACTTGTATGGGCGTGGTTTCATCCGTGAGTGCATGTTGCGCCCACTCCTGTTCCTGTTCCTGCTGCAACACATTCGTCTGTTTGTGCTGCTTCATGTTCCTCCTGAGTTGCTGCATTAGCACATGCAACTAATTCTTTGTTCCATTCTCTGTCTTCGCGCAATCTTTATCTTGTGCCGTCACCTCATAGCCTGAGTCTCCAAGGTTGCTTTCATTATCAGTGGATCTGCTTGATCTTGCAACTTTGTTCTAATTCTCTGTTGTCAACAACCTTCCTCTTGCATTCATTGCATCGTTTGCATTCACTGAATTCGTTGTATTCACCGCATTCGTTGTGTTCGCTGCATTCGTTGTGTGCCTTACATTCACTACATTCTCTGCATTCATTATGTTCGCTGCACTCGGTATGTTTCCTTCAGCTGTTGTGAGAAGGCAAGCTCATAGACATTTGACCGATTGCATCTCCAAGTGCACTCTAAATGGTGTCTTTGACTCTACTCTCTTGGAAACCATTGTACCTACACTGCTAAGAGGCAGATGAACACCTGAAATTCTTGGAGACATGGAAACAATCATGGCAAGAAATATTTTAGTCGAAAACCAAAATGAACTTGAGAACTAACTTGCAACATACCTGTGTGACTGATCATGAAGGTTGTGCAAGTTTAGCTAGGAGGTCAGGAGACTGACTACCAAGACTACACAAGGCATATTCTGGGTTGTTGGGAGACTTATTGACTGTTGGAACTGGGCAATGTATAGTCCAGTCTGGTTTTTGACTACTGGAATTGCGCAATACACAATCTCAGCTGGAAATGGTTGCAAGCTCAGTGACTACATTGTGCAATTTTCTTAGCTAGCAATCATTGTTCCTCAGGATTGCACAAAGTAGGCATGGGGAACAACTATTGGGAAGAAATGTGCATTTCCTGAGAGGAGGACATAGCCTTCCCTCTCAAGATTGTGCAATGTTGTCTTGGTGAGGCAGAGTCTGGGCCAAGGTTGGCCAAACTCGTCGATGGGAAACTGAACATGAATGTGAATATGAATGCATGTTGATACTGAGCGTAAGCATAAGTGAATGATCATGCATGAAAATGGTGAATGACATATTCAGGAAATGGAACAAAATGCATGTGGGTGAGGTGAGTCGTTGAATCAGCGAACGTTCATGAAAAACGGTTTCATGCATGAGATAGCAGTGAGATGTTGATGAAAACTGAAATGGTGCTAGGAAAAGATAATATACATGTAAACTATAGCAACTGTTCAAATAAATCAAGTAAACAGTGCTCATACAAGCGAAAACACAAAAAGTGATAGAAATGCAACACAAGGCATGGGAAGTGGTCTTACCCCAAAACAGCTAAGCTTAATGTGCTGACTGCTCCTAGATGTGATGTGGGATGTCAGAGATGCAAATTTGATGTGAGGAATGAGCTTTGCAGCATCCGATTGATGAGTTTTGATAACATCAAAGTTGTGATGCACATGCCACAAATCTAGGGAAAGCGACACTTGGTGGGAGGTTTCTGAAATGATCCTTGCATGTAACCTCCACTTGCTAAACATAGATCCTTGAAAAAAGGGATGCATTTGCATGCTACTTTGGGAGAAGTAGCCCATTCACGCAAGTCTTTTTTTCTCGATCCTAGAGGGAACCGCTCAACTCAACTGTAGATGCAAGAGTCTGTTGGACTACTTGAAGGAAATGCGCATTTCTGGTTTGGTGATGGGATGACTGCCTAGGATATTTGTGCAATTTATGAGAAAAGCAGCTGACTACTACCCAGATTTGTGCAAATTTTTGGTTAAGTAGCCCTACTAGGGAAAATTGTACAATTCTTGCTGGGAGTGTTAACTGGTAGAATTGAGCAATCTTGGAGCCCCGCATATTACCAGACAGGATTGCGCAATTTCTAGAGGGAAGGCTAGTTTCCCTCTAGAAATGCACAATTTTCTAGGGGAAGCAGCTTAGCCTGCTATTTGACCAAGTTCTGGTGGGCAGCCTATGAGGGGAATGCATCAAGATGTGTCCGACAGCCTGCCTTTGTGCATGAAAAACACTGAAGCTTGTGTAAATGATGAACCAAGACAAAGTGTTGTGTAAGGTTGGTAGGGAGGTGTTGTGCTCTACAAACAACCCCCCATTTCAAATTATTTTTATTCTTGAAACATTAAAATGTGAAATGGGTCCCTTTAAAATAAAGTTGATATCAATACTTTTACTTAATAAAAGGTCCGATAATCAAATGAGCGCTTTATAAAAGCCCTTTTTTAAACAATATCCATTTAAAAGAAATCAAGCAAATCTTCATCATTGCGATAAAGCGATCGCAAGATCGCATACCGCAATGACATGAGGGACATATAAATGGCACAAGGCTTTCCGCCGATGTGATATCGCATTCGGCGATCGGCGATCAGCGATATTCAATGCACAACCAAAAATGCCCCATACCATTACCCCCGATGCGATGAGCTATCGGCGTTCGGCGATCGGCGGGTCCCCTTTGTTTCACTCTCAATGCACATAAGCCTTTCACCGATGCGATATCGCATTCGACGATCGGCGATACTCGATGCACATTGTTAAGGCAGACTTGTCATAACCCCCGATGCGATGTGATGAGGCACGGTTCTCAATAAAAAGTCGTTAAAGTGATTGGAAAGCTCAATTTATTCACATTTAAGCCATAATCACTTCCGCTCAACCGCCAATACGTCCATTGCATGCTTAAGGAGATTTCTCGACCGAATAATGATATAATGAGCATTTATAAGGTGGCAGGATTTATACGGCCAATTAATGGATTCATGTCTTAAAATCTTTCAATAAATTATCTCCACGCTTGTTTTAAAAGATGAATATATTGTTGCGCATCTATTCATTTGTTATCAATTGCAAGTTTATATCGCTATCTCTCTGTGTTACGCGCAATTGCCTCTCTGTGCAGAATTCAGTCATAGACAGGAGTTCGGGCATGATGGGTAAGAAGTCTAAGAAGACCGCAGGTGCTTCCAATCCACCAGTCGTAGGACAAGCCGCCGCAAATAGCAAGAAAGGCCTAATATCTGATACAACATGCACAGGCCTTACCAGAGTAACTTGGCAGGGCACTTATGACTTAATTGAGGCCGAGAAACCAAAGCAGACGGTAGCAGAAGCTACCGTGGATTCATTACGGAAGTCAGACTGCACTCTCAAGGATTTGGTTGATTCTTTCCTTCACATGATAGCAGCCAGGGAGCAAATTCTCCCATACACAGACATTGTGCGATGGGCGATTGAAGAAATCCCCATCATGGACAGAACTTTTAGCACAAGAGATGGAAGGATTTTCGGATCGTTCAAGGCAGAAGACTTGAGGCAAATGTATCATTTGCCCGAGCCAGAGAAGATATACAACAACGCCTTCCTAGAGAAGTTTGCAAGTGAAAATGAGATTGAGTCCGAACCTATCAAGGATTGGAGGCAAAATCTGAATAAACACAAGCACGAATCTTCCGGTAAGTACTCGGTCGATTCTTTGGCTTCTCCTTATTGCTATGCAGGTATAATGATGTGTAGATTATGGGGTTTACACGACTCTGCTAGTTTTACCATTGAAATGGTTCCTCTTATGGAGGCAGCAGTGAACAGCATAATTATGGATTGGGCTACTATCATTTCGGATAAACTAGCAGTAGTTGTTCGTGACTTTAGGAATAAGACTGTAGTCACTGAAAGGAAAATTCCCCCATTCTACTATAGTGCATATATCCTAGATACCTTATGTTTCAATTCCGAATTCCCTGTTCTTGGTTGGAGATGGACTGCACAGGACCCCTCTCCCATTCATATATATCACCGAAAGTTGTGGAATTCATCCTATAAAAACCACTTGTATCAAATCTGTAATGGCTTCATGGTTCCCATTTATTATTGATTTTTTGATAAACCCATTTCAAAGATTTCCTACCTTGCCTCCTTTGATTTTCCAGCAGTGGCTAATTGGTTTGGAGAAGAGCATTTTACCTATATCAGAGTCTTCGGCAGCCAAGCCAATCCTCATGTCCTCCCTTTATATGTTCCTGATAAATTGCTAGCAAGGGAAATTGCATATCAGATTACAGCTGAGAGTACTACACAGACTCTCAAAAAGGAAAAGAAAAAAGGCTGGCCTACTTTTCCCTTAAGATGTGGTGTCTTTACCTTGCATGATCTCAAACATGCGGAAAAAGAAGCCACAAAGATCCAATCTTTAGCTCTGGCTACTATCCCGAATAGGGCATTTGACCCAAAGCGAGTTGCCCATGCCGCATTAGAACATGCCAAATTAACAACGTTTAAACATCAAGAAGATATGTTCAATGACATGTTCTCTTCAAGTGAAACAATAGGTCAAGCCAAAGAGCTCGCTAAGATGAGATACAATGATGAAGGGTTAACTGAGTTTAATAAACTTAGAGAGCAGAGGTTGCAAACTCTGCCTCTAGATTTATTAGCGCTAACCCCAGCGGCATCATCAAGCGAGCCTGGTCAGCAACAGACAAAAGAACCTCTTGCTACAACAAAAGATCATGATAAGGAGCAGGAGGAACAACAGAGGAAAGAACAAGAGGAAAAGTAGAAGAAGGAGCAGGAAGAACGGCTAAAGAAAGAGCGGGAGGATAAACAGCGAAGGGAACAGGAGGAACAACAGAAGAAAAAGCAGGAACAATTGCAGAAGGAGTCTCAAACTAAACAGACCACCACCGATACCAATGTGGATACTACCACAGACCCCAAATTTCTCCAGGAATGGCAGCAGTTTGATTCTATCATCAGTGGAGGAAAAGGCTCAAAAAGTACAGACACTCCTAAGACCAGCGATATGCAAGATGACACTTCATCTCAGGTTCTAAGTGGAACCAGCGGCCCACCTAAATCTAAAGATATTGAGATAATTCCGAAAGATCCCAACGATCAAATCATTTTACAAGTAGAAGATATTCCTCCATTGGATGTTTTCTACAGCCCGAGGCATAGAGCAGTGGTAAAGCGATCAAGGAAAAGACGAAGGCTTGATCAACCTTCTATCTTTCCAGAGCAAATGGTCACGGGTAATGTAGTATGGAAGGAGAAACTGGACCCCTCCGATGATCTAACTAAATTGTCACAGTACGCTGGAGCTTATTCAGCAGCAACAATCGACAAAGCATTGGAGGTAACTCTTTTATTAAAGACTAAAGATCAAGAAATCTCCACGTTACAGACAGAATTGGCTGAGACAAAGCAGAGAACAGTGCAAGCAGAGGAGCAGTTGGTGGCACAACAACAGAGGACAGCGCGAGCAGAAGAACATTTGTTGGCACAACAACAAATGAATAATCAGTTGGCCCAGCAATTGGAGGCGTAGAAGCAAAGAATCGACCAGAATGCGATCCAGAAACAAAATGAATTAAGGGAGGCATTGGAAAAGTTGAAAGCAGCGAACGAGCAAATGGTGAACAGCAAGGATGAGCAAATCGCTCAAATAACATCGCAGCTAGAAAAGATAAAAGGAGATTCGCAGGTGACAGAGTTCAGGAAAGAAGCATCATTGATAAAAAATGCGCTAATATCGTAAATTAAACTCTTGTGTCAACAGATCGCTCAAGCGGAGCCACTCTGCGAATTAACTATATCCATAAATGAGCAGGTAGAGAAAGCTAGGGATGACTTGAATCAAGCCGATGAGGCTACTACTGCACATCTTGAATGGCAAGATTCGAATTCGGGAAAAGCAGCCAATTTTCCCAGGATACTTGAGGTTCATAAAGATATACTTTTCACGGAATGGCACACTCAGGTGTTAAAAGCAGAGAGAGCAGCTTCAAGATGTAGATCAACTTCTAGCAAATTAGTTGATTTAGTTAACAATACTCTCTACTTAGCAAACATGATTTCCCAGTGTACACCAGGAAAGATTACAACAACAAATGCATTGGAGAAATCATGTTATCCTGAGTTAGAAGGCAGAGGAAGATTAATCGCCGGGATTAATAGTTTAAACATGGAAACGTATTGGCACTTCCTAGTTAAACCACATACACAAAGAGTCACCCTGAAGTGTTTAACAGATGCCATCAAGTGTATGATTCCCGACATTCAAGATGCCACCTATGCTGCCCAGCTCAGTTCGCGCCTCAACAAACCTCCAGAAATTGAGCCAATGCTTGCAATCAATCAGCTCAGATTCAAAGGAAAGCAGCCGACTCAATGAATCACCCTCCAGCTCACCAGATTGCTAAACAAAATAGGAACAAAAAGTTATTGATATTAGTTTAAGTAGCATTTCTGTTTAATAGATATTTAGATTAGTATTGTATTTATAGACCCTTTCATGTTTTTAGAAAGGGTCGTAAAATTTTATAAGAGACTTAACAGACTGAAGTTTGCACTACTGTGCTTCAGCCCATATTCTTTTATGAAACTCGA
>APFE031547969.1:84293-95642 GCA_000404065.3 Pinus taeda
GGACAATGGACAATTACATGGTTAAAAGGTATCCCTGTCGAGACTATAAACGTTTGCTGGCAGCAGAGGCTCTACCTATGACAAGCGAGTTTACTATAAAGGCTGATTTGGAGAGATTTTTCTATTTTTATCATTATAAACCAATAAAGGCCCATTTGAGACTTAAAATGTACTTATTTCAAGTTAGCAAGAGGAGGAAGTTAGCAAAATTACTTTCATGATATTCAGAATGCATAAATATCTAGTTATATCAGAATTTTCCCCTTGTAGTTGAAATTCTATTTCAAAAAGTTAAGTATTTTTTATTTTTCAGAGATAACTGGTTCTTCTAGTGAATCGCCAATTGTTGTGCTCTACAAACAACCCCCCATTTCATATTATTTTTATTCATGAAACATTAAAATGTGAAATGGGTCCCTTTAAAATAAAGTTGATATCAATACTTTTACTTAACAAAAGGTCTGATAATCAAATGAGCGCTTTGTAAAAACCCTTTTTAAACAATATCCATTTAAAAGAAATAAAGCAAATCTTTTTCATTGTGATAAAGCGATCGCAAGATCGCATATCGCAATGACATGAGGGACATATAAATGGCACAAGGCTTTCCGCCGATGCGATATCTATCGGCGATCGGCGATCGGCGATATTCAATGCACAACTAAAAATGCCCCATACCATTACCCCCGATGCGATGAGCTATCGGCGTTCGGCGATCGGCGGGTCCCCTTTGTTTCAGTCTCATTGCACATAAGCCTTTCGCCGATGCGATATCGCATTCGGCGATCGGCGGTACTCGATGCACATTGTTAAGGCAGACTTGTCATAACCCCCGATGCGATGCGATGAGGCACGGTTTTCAATAAAAAGCCGTTAAAGTGATTGGAAAGCTCAATTTATTCATATTTAAGGCATAATCACTTCCGCTCAGCGCCAATACGTCCATTGCATGCTTAAGGAGATTTCTCGACCGAATAATGATATAATGGGCATTTATAAGGTGGCAGGTTTTATACGGCCATTTAATGGATTCATGTCTTAAAATCTTTCCATGGATTATCTCCGCGCCCGTTTTAAAAGCTGAATATATTGCTGCGCATCTATTCATTTGTTATCAATTGCAAGTTTTTATCGCTATCTCTCTGTGTTACGCCAATTGCCTCTCTGTGCAGAATTCAGTCATAGATAGGAGTTTGGGCATGATGGGTAAGAAGTCTAAGAAGACCGTAGGTGCTTCCAATCCACCAGTTGCAGGACAAGCCGCTGCAAATAGCAAGAAAGGCCTAATATTTGATACAACATGCACATGCCTTACCAGAGTAACTTGGCAGGGCACTTATGACTTAATTTAGGCCGAGAAACCAAAGCAGACGGTAGCAGAAGCTACCGTGGATTCATTACGGAAGTCGGACTGCACTCTCAAGGATTTGGCTGATTCTTTCCTTCACAGGATAGCAGCCAGGGAGCAAATTCTCCCATACACAGACGTTGTGCGATGGGCGATTGAAGAAATCCCCATCATGGACAGAACTTTTAGCACAAGAGATGGAAGGATTTTCGGATCGTTCAAGGCAGAAGACTTGAGGCAAATGTATCATTTGCCCGAGCCAGAGAAGATATACAACAACGCCTTCCTGGAGAAGTTTGCAAGTGAAAATGAGATTGAGTCCGAACCTATCAAGGATTGGAGGCAAAATCTGAATAAACACAAGCACGAATCTTCTGGTAAGTACTCAGTCGATTCTTTGGCTTCTCCTTATTGCTATGCGGGTATAATGATGTGTAGATTATGGGGTTTACACGACTCTGCTGGTTTTACCATTGAAATGGTTCCTCTCATGGAGGCAGCAGTGAACAGCATAATCATGGATTGGGCTACTATCCTTTCGGATAAGCTAGCAGTAGCTTTTCGTGACTTTAGGAATAAGACTGTAGTCACTGAAAGGAAAATTCCCCCATTCTACTATAGTGCATATATCCTAGATACTTTATGTTTCAATTCTGAATTCCCTGTTCTTGGTTGGAGATGGATTGCACAGGACCCCTCTCCCATTCATATTTATCACTGAAAGTTGTGGAAGTCATCCTATAAAAACCACTTGTATCAGATCTATAATGGCTTCATGGTTCCCATTTATTATTCAATTTTTGATAAACCCATTTCAAAGATTTCCTACCTAGCCTCCTTTGATTTGCCAGCAGTGGCTAGTTGGTTTGGAGAAGAGCATTTTACCTATATCAGAGTCTTCGGCAGCCAAGCCAGTCCTCATTTCCTCCCCTTATATGTTCCTGATAAATTGCTAGCAAGGGAAATTGCATATCAGATTACAGCTGAGAGTACTACACAGACTCTCAGAAAGGAAAAGAAAAAAGGCTGACCTACTTTTCCCTTAAGATGTGGTGTCTTTACCTTGCATGATCTTAAACATGCGGAAAAATAAGCCACAAAGATCCAATCTTTAGCTCTGGCTACTATCCCGAATAGGGCATTTGACCCAAAGTGAGTTGCCCATGCCGCATTAGAACATGCCAAATTAACAACGTTTAAACATCAAGAAGATATGTTCGATGACATGTTCTCTTCATGTGAAACAATAGGTCAAGCCAAAGAACTCGCCAAGATGAGATACAATGATGAAGGGTTAACTGAGTTTAATAAACTTAGAGAGCAGAGGTTACAAACTCTGCCTCTAGATTTATTAGCGCTAACCCCAGCGGCATCATCAAGTGAGCCTGGTCAGCAACAGACAAAAGAAGCTCCTGCTACAACAAAAGATCATGATAAGGAGCAGGAGGAACAACAGAGGAAAGAACAAGAGGAAAAGCAGAAAAGGGAGCAGGAAGAACGGCTAAAGAAAGAACGGGAGGATAAACAGCGAAGGGAACAGGAGGAACAACAGAAGAAAAAGCAGGAACAATTGCAGAAGGAGTCTCAAACTAAACAGACCACCACCGATACCAATGTGGATACTAACACAGACCCCAAATTGCTCCAGGAATGGTAGCAGTTTGATTCTATCATCAGTGGTGGAAAAGGCTCAAAAAGTACAGATACTCCTAAGACCAACGATATGCAAGATGACACTTCATCTCAGGTTCTAAGTGGAACCAGCGGCCCACCTAAATCTAAAGATATTGAGATAATTCCGAAAGATCCCAGCGATCAAATCATTTTACAAGTAGAATATATTCCTCCATTGGATGTTTTCTACAGCCCGAGGCATAGAGCAGTGGTAAAGCGATCAAGGAAAAGACGAAGGCTTGATCAACCTTCTATCTTTCCAGAGCAAACGGTCACGGGTAATGTAGTATGGAAGGAGAAACTGGACCCCTCCGATGATCTAACTAAATTGTCACAGTACGCTAGAGCCTATTCTGCAGCAACAATTGACAAGGCATCGGAGGTAAGCCTCTTATTAAAAAACAAGGACCAAGAAATATCCACATTACAAACAGAATTGGCAGAGACAAGGCAGAGGGTAGCGCAAGCAGAGGAGCAATTAGCGACACAACAGCAGAAGGCAGCGCAAGCAGAGGAACAGTTGTTGGCACAACAACAAATGAATAATCAGTTGGCCCAGCAATTGGAGGCAGAGAAGCAAAGGATCGACCAGAATGTGATTCAGAAACAAAACGAATTAAGGGAGGCATTGGAAAATTTGAAAGCAGCGAACGAGCAAATGGTGAAAACCAAGGATGAGCAAATCACTCAAATAACATCGTAGCTAGAAAATATAAAAGGAGATTCGCAGGTGACAGAGTTCAGGAAAGAAGCATCATTGATAAACAATGCGCTAATATCGCAAATTAAACTCTTGTGTCAACAGATCGCTCAAGCGGAGCCACTCTGCGAATTAACTATATCCATAAATGAGCAAGTAGAGAAAGCTAGGGATGACTTGAATCAAGCCCATGAGGCTATTACTGCACATCTTGAATGGCAAGATTCGAATTCGGGAAAAGAAGCCAATTTGCCCAAGATACTTGAGGTTCATAAAGATATACTTTTCACGGAATGGCACACTCAGGTGTTAAAAGCAGAGAGAGCAGCTTCAAGATGTAGATCAACTTCTAGCAATTTAGTTGATTTAGTTAACAATACTCTCTACTTAGCAAACATGATTTCCCAGTGTACACCAGGAAAGATTACAACAACAAATGCATTGGAGCAATCATGTTATCCTGAGTTAGAAGGCAGAGGAATATTAATCGTCGGGATTAATAGTTTAAACATGGAAACGTATTGGCACTTCCTAGTTAAACCACATACACAAAGAGCCACCCTGAAGTGTTTAACAGATGCCATCGAGTGTATGATTCCCGAAATTCAAGATGCCACCTATGCTGCCCAGCTCAGTTCGCGCCTCAACAAACCTCCGAAAATTGAGCCAATGCTTGCAATCAATCAGCTCAGATTCAAAGGAAAGCAGCCGACTCAATGAATCACCCTCCAGCTCACCAGATCGCTAAACAAAATAGGAACAAAAAGTTATTGTTATCAGTTTAAGTAGCATTTCTGTTTAATAGATATTTAGATTAGTATTGTATTTATAGACCCTTTCATGTTTTTAGAAAGGGTCGTAAAATTTTGTAAGAGACTTAACAGACTGAAGTTTGCACTACTGTGCTTCAGCCCATATTCTTTTATGAAACTCGACCAGTTGTTATTACTTTAATGAAGGAATTTCTTTACACAATTGTGCACTATTGTCATTGATTGAAGAATGTTTATGCATTAAGGGAAGAACTAAACATAGCGATTGATATCTGGGAGTGGCAAGCAGCTCATATGGTATTTCTATCTGTGTCTGAAGTCATTCTGTTTATGTGAATTGTTATGTAATTATTCTTGCTATCGTTGATTATATGTGTGCGCGATAACAACAAATCTTATTCATTCCACTATTGGGTGTTTAGTGATGTGCCTTTACTTTTAAATCATGTATATGATAATGATATGAATGTATAAAGTGTGGTAATTTCGCTTCAATCGCTCTGCTTAACTATTTAAGCATAGCAATCTTAAATGATTTAATATCTATGTCGTAAAGATACAGTCATCTATATGCTTGTCTTTTAGACATAGAGCATCAAAAGCTACGCTTTAGAGCTCAATAGATTCCCGGGATAGTTTCATTTACTTATATTTCTGTCAATAGTTTTAGCCTTTCTCTCACCACTAGTGTTATCTATAAATCATTCACTCATCCCATTTATCTATTTCTGGGAAACTGGTCCCATTACCCCCAGTCGGAGCCACTACCCCAAACGGAAAAGGAGCTGCACTAAGGTCCAGACCGGGTGGTTTCCCCAATGTTGTTGCAGCGATTTTCGAGGCATCAACAGGAGGCTCCAAAACGGGCTAAGGAAAAATTTTGGAGGGTGGTTGTAGCTGCTACAACACTTTCTCAGGATATTTAAATTCACAGTCCCTTTTGAAGTGCCCTTCCTTTTCGCATTTCTAGCACACCTTCATAAGTTTTCCTGGAGATTTAGATCTCCCACTAGATTTGGATCTCCCACTCAAGGACTTTTTTTGTTTTTTTTTTGGGACTATCCTCATACAAACAAGGCATGACCATTATATCCCTCCATATTTTTCTGTCACATCTCTCTGACAACAATGATGAGACTATTTCATCAAAATACAAGGCAGTTGCATTGATACCTATTGCAACCAGACTATCCCACAAATCTAGTAGAGAACACAACAAACTAATGCACTTATCTTCATCTAACATTTTAATATCAATAGATAATAACTAGGTTACCACAGTATTAAAGGTTTTCAAATGCTCTATCACCAAGTCTCCATATTTCAACCTCAAGTTATACAAATTTTTTTGTAGGAATGGTTTATTCACCAGAGACTTAGATTGGTACAAAGTACCTAAATTGTCTCACAAAGCCTTTTGTCGAAGCTTCCCCTGATACATTCAGAAATACTAAATCTGAGACATAGAATCTTATTGTGTTCTTTTCCTTCTGATCCAACTTCACCCAACCTTTAGCTAACATTTTCATTGGGTTTAGTACCTAGATCTATCACAATCCACTGATCTTTATCCACCACCAAATCCTCCATCTTAAGTTTCCACAACTCAAAACTCTGACCATTAAATTTCTTGATCTCTATCTTTCCACTGCTCACCATCTTCTTTCACCACAAGAATCAATCCCGCAAATCTCCCACTGAACAAGATCTACAATAGGCCCAACAAAAACCCCTCAGCAGAAAAGGTGTCCCCTTGAAGCCAAAACAACTCTGATACCAAATGTAGGTTTTAACCCTGTACAAAAATTACCTACATACAAATTATAAAAACAAAAATAAACAATGGCGAGAGCATAAAACATAAAACAAATATACATAGATATTTTCCCCTGGATCCCAAAACTGGGACGACCAGCTTTATTTTTTCATTATATTCCTTTCAATGTTACAATACATATATATACATGTCAAAGCATCCATAAAATTCCAATCCATTAACCCTGGATTAGAACATAATCATAGTTACATTGACTGGATCAACAAAATACAATGGATAGAAAACTATCATGCCCAAAACCCTGTGCGAACAACTACGATGAGTGGTCTTTTTTTCCACCGTCATGACCTTTACATGTTTTGAGCAGTGCCATCATGATCGGAACTAATTTGTACACTTTATACCAATCATTCCTTCAGGATGAGTCCTCTTTCATCTATTTTTAGACTCCCAAAATATGAAAATATTTCTTAGCACTTATCTTTTTGAACTCGTAAAATTAAATGAAAAGAAGTCTACTTAATCTAAGTTTAACCCTTTTTCGAACTAAGATAGACTAAATACGAAAAAGGAATACCTTAGTCAAACATGGATAGGAATTTCTCTTGGGTATTGTTTTCTACCTTTTCGTACCTAAGGGAATACCTACAAAAAGGGGCATTTGGAGTTTTCTTTTTTGCCTCTTTTTCAAACTCTCTAAACATGAAAAATATGTCGATTTTTACCTTCATTGGACTCGTAAAAACAACACAAAATGATGGACTCATCGATCATGGCGGGGCCGAACCACTCCTTCTTAGGGTTTGTTAAATATACTTGGAGGGATTCATCTAAAGGATGAACTTATAGATCAAGAATATGTTATTCTCCTCAATCTTGTTAAAAAATAAATAGGTATTGACCAGTATGGTTGGAGAAAATGGGAAAACAAGGGATTCCATTTTGCTAATGGAAAAGAGTCACTCTTCAACATGACACTCTTCCACTGCATCTATATGGCTTTTGGGTTAGGTAATCTTCTTGTCTTTTTGTTATCATATTGCGTTCAGAGCCTCCATTTTATTTTTGGGTCAATGCTACCAGCTCCCTTCAGTGTCATCGATGTGTTCAAGAGAAATCATTCAACTGATCTCTTCTACAATACTCTTAAGCATTCATTTCATGTCTTCCTTTCCTAATCCAGTTCCATGTTAGCATCATTCTGATCTTTTTGTCTCAATTGTCATACCCTTTCTATGTCTTTGATAGGGGATACATCAAGTCCCTCTGCTACAGGTCACTTCCTATTGACATCAACACATCATCCATGATGTTGACTTAGAAACAACCCTTAGATACCTTAGTGCCTTTATACATCAATGGAAAGTTTCCTTGCTCTCGGCAATAGGTTATATCAATGACCTTTGACTGAAAGGTTCTATGTGGGTTTTGACGTCAACTCATTTATTCACACCATACAGATTGTACTATATTACCTTGAGAGTCATTAACATCATCGGTTGTTTCTCTCATGTATTTTAACAACTTACATCATTGGTCAATAATGATATGGTGTCTACCATATTCGACTCTATCCCATTCATTCACATGGTTAGACTCATACATGGGTTGGTCATGTGAACAAGATAGAAGACCTCGAACCTAGTTTCATCCATCCGAGCTACAATTTCTGAAGTTATTCAAATATCACAATGTATGATGGTCATGAACATATAGAGAATCATCCAGTCAATGGTTCATCATTTTCATATGTGTACGTGTCACTTGATCATTGTACATGTTATGCCATCTTATGAGATGAGTACGGGTATGCCTCCCTCAGCGAACAATGATATGTTGTAAATATATTGTAACAGATGAAGGTCGTTGATTGTCCTTGATCCCAACTTTTCACAAGGTAAAGTACTTCAGTCATCATCTCTGAATTTGTACTTTAGGGGGCATTCTATTATAGTCCATTTTGTCACATATGATTAGTGAGCCCCTAATGGAACCAATCAACATCTTATTCCCCCTTGTCACCATCCTACACAAATCCCTAAGCATGCTCCCTTCATCCCCCACAATTTCATACCTAAACTGCATCATTTGGGCCATTTTTAGGACCAACGCTCCATGTATGCCTACTGGGGTGCAATCACCTACACGTTGCTCCACTGTGGCATGCATTGGTCACCAAGAGGTTTCTCCCCTTTGCATCTGCATTGATTCTCGAAATCTGATAGAATGATCAGGATTTCGGAAGCTTACCCTTCTAGGAGTTTCCATAAGTTTTTTCAACTACTTACCTTGGATAAAACATTCAAATCATATCCTTCCCTACTTTGGATTTTCCACCACTTATCCTTTGATCCTTACCCTCCATCAAAGGTGGATCTCAAACCCTAGATTGGTAATTGGATAATAACTCCCAACTTACCCTACTTCTATGTATATTCCTAGCCTTCTATGTGGTTGGGGGTTGGATTTTGGAGTGATTATACCCTTATGTTGTTGTAGTGAGTGGTCATCATCTCATGCATTTAGGGTGATTGGAGGTGCATATTGTGACATGGAAAGGACAATTCAATAACTTGGAGGAGCTCTTCTACAAGATCAATTGCTACTTATGGTTCTAATCTCCTTCCATTTATATTAATGCAAATAATTCATTGTTTTCCTTTATGTGATGTTATTATTTCATATATTTCAGTACCATGTTGATCTATTGAAAGAAGTACTTAGATGATACTTCATAGATCTCGTAGTTTCTTGGCTTGTCTTATCTGATTGTATAGGTTCTAATTTTGGCATCCGGAGTTGGAATTGGAGTTTCCAAGCTAAAGAAGGAGCAAAGTGTGTGAAGGATCCCAGGTAGGCCTCACTCTATCATCTATTTACTTTAAGGAAAAGCATTTTGTTCCTTGTCTCTCTCTTGTTCTAGGTTAGCTATTTTTATCGTAAATTCCATATAACAAATTCCATACCTCATGTTGGCAATTTTTAAGATGCGATGAGACACAATGGATAGTATCCCATACCTGATGAGCGACCACCTCTAAGTCACCAATTAACTTGAGAATCTCTACCTTCATATTGATGGCAGTATTATTAATACAGTTGAACTCTAGATGGCATGAAAGGATAGGCTTCCTATTACATGGTTCTGTAAGTACGTAACCAACTCTAGAGCCATCCTACAACTTTGAACCATCAAAATATAGAGTCGAAATATTATTAGTAGGGAAACTTTTAGGGGATAATATTTGTAGGAGGTCTAATTTTCGATGCTTTTTCCAAAAAAAGGTTTGCTAATTTCCACTTTTCTAAAAACGATTCACCAAAATTCTATAGTATATGATTATTTCACCTTAAAAATCACCAAAATTTTATATAGAGACTGTATAAAAATTTTATAAATTTGAATTTTTTTACAAAACATATTCCAAACATTTTTACAAATTGCATATTATGGACTAGTGAGATTTTCCAAGGTTTCTAAACTATATGATAAATTTTCATCCTTGAATTTTTCCTTGATTATTAGCTACTAAGATATTTCCTATACTATTATTAGTACTATTATGTACATTTATATTACATTATTCATTTTCACTAGTTGGAGAACAAGGAAGGAGATCCAACTGTGTATTTGATGGAACGGGTGACGGTTGTGCTTGATAACACCTAAGTTCAGTTTCAAGGAAACAATTTCCAAAGATTAGATCAGCAAAAGAAACAGGCTCATTGCAACCCTCAAGTGGTATCACTATGTGTTTCATGTATTGCTAACTTTCCACTCGAATCTGGTTATTTTTTTCCCTTGAATGGAAGCCATAAATGTGACCAGTATGTACCAAAATACCCTTGTAATTTCTTATAACAATATTTGTTGAGGAGCACACCATACGCTTATTAGATGTCCATAATTACAATATTTATACATTGGTGAACTCGGTTATCATATGATAATCAGATAAGAACATTCCTTAGTTCACCAATAGCTTGTGTTACACAGTAATTTGTCACTGCCTTCACCCCCAGTCCATCTACTGTGTCATGTGTCCAAGTCAAACATGCTCATGTTGAACAAATGCTCTTTGATCATGCCAATTGACCCACGTTTCCTAAGTTATCTGCCTCATCGTGACTATGGGCTTAATAAACACGCTAAACGGTGCTCCTAAACAGTCCAGTCGCGCTACCAAAGAGGAAGTACATCTGATTCCTATGATGGTCCAATTCCATGCCCCAGCATGAGGTTGCTTATTATCTTCGGTGATGACCTGACTATCTACGTTGCTCACCCGCGATGTCAACGTTGAAGTTCAGTTATGTATTCGCGATGACCCAAATTGGGTGAATTTGTTCCAACAGTCAGCCTTCTAGATGACTCCAGACCTGGTTGTTGGCATAGGTTGTGTCGCCCTTCCTTCCCTGGCATGGCGGTTCCGTCAATTGTGCTACCTTCATTGGTGTTAAACTCTCTCTTCCCTCTTTCATGGAGACTTCTTCTCCTATTTAAACACTCACTTTTGATATGATCAGCTAATGGTTGGTAGTTGGTAAATTCTTGGATTGAGCAGTGTTGTTAGTGCTTTTGATAGACAGTTGGTGTGAGTGTGGTAAGTGTGAGAGTGTTGATAGCTTGGGGAAGGTTGTGAAGTGCCCTTGATTTCATGTAAAACTTGTGAGTGAGAGAGAGACCTTTGTATGTTGGGAGATCCATCTTCAAAGAGTGAATGCTTGAAGAACATGCTGACTGGATCCCTCTGAGAAGGCTTGTGACATCAAGACTTTTGTTGTAAGCTTACTCTTATTTCATTATTAATGCAATCAGTGATGTTTTCCTATGTCTTGTATGAAATGTACTTGATAGCTCACGACTTCTTGACTTTGTGAGTAAATAGTTCATTGTTGTATCCAGTTACGTGCTTTGTTGTATTTCCTTTGTATTGTTTCAAGTTGATCACTCATTAGGAGAAGGAAGCGGAAGCTGGAGCAGCGCAACGGAACTCCATCGACCACCGATTGAGGTAGGCCTCCAACTTTAACTGTTTAAGGAAAGCTATTGTTGATCTGTCCTTGTTTGTGACTA
>APFE031547969.1:95696-117132 GCA_000404065.3 Pinus taeda
CTGTTTAAGGAAAGCTATTGTTGATCTGTCCTTGTTTGTGACTAGACCCACTCTAGGGCTAGAGGGGTTGCCTCTATTTGCAGAGGGAACACTTTCCTGCATCACAAATTGGCGACTCCACTGGGGAGTCTATCCTATGTTTTTCTCTTTACTCTTGTTTTGATTTTTAATTTGGTCTCTCTTTTCTTTTGGGATTTATTGGCAATCTTTTGGATCACCCAGGTTGATCTAGGAGGTCCTTCTATTATCTATTAGATTGGATGGTTTTGGTTTGGGAGTTTTTGGTTTGTTTGCCATTGTTTTTTTCATCATCGTGGATTTTAGTTTAACAGTCGTGCTAACATCGCGATCACGCTTTTGTAAAATCTTGTGCGTCACTGGATAACGTCACACAGTCGCGACGACTCCTGAAATTAGATCATCGTGGAAAATATGTGTATAGTCGCAACGTTATCGCCACTTTATAGATTTGAACCCGCAATTATCTCAGGTTTCTATAATTCCCACGAAGACTCTTGAAATCGCATCATCGCGGAAAATAGGTGTACTTCCGCAATCATCTCGGGTTGTCAGTGTAAAACTTGCGATGACATCTCGAGTTGTCTATGCCTCACTAGTGATGGTACCTATTCTTGCGATGACATCTCTAGTTGTCTGTGCATCACTAGCGATGGTCCCTATTTTAGCAATGACATCTCTAGTTGTCAGTGTAACACTTGTGATGATTCCTGAAAGTTGTTTTTGCAGCTTTACCTCCTGAATTCATCAATCTTGTTTATCCCTTGTTATTTCTTATCTCTCATTAGCTTGTTTTAATTGCTTTTGGTTAGGGTACTGTCTCTTTGATTTCATTGAGTGAGCCTTGTGCTTTTAGACCACGTGACCTAGCCCTTTAGAAGTTTCGTCAAGAAACCATTTTCTTGGGTTACTTATCTATTCAAGGTTCATCCACAACCTTCTTGTGATTTGCTTGAGGCTCTTTCGCTGCTTGTTTTCTTGTTGGTTGTTTTTTTAGTGTCGATTATTGAACCAATTTTTTATGTTGATTCAATTTCTTCACTACCAAGCATAGATCACAATTGTTTGGATCGATCAGTTCACACTTGCTTGTTTGCTTCTTTGAATTTAAAACAAAATAAAATCAAAATTTTGTATTCATTTAGCATACGAAAGTGAAAGTACATTTTCATTATGAATTTTCATGGTTGAAAAATTGGAAAGCGAGTTTTAAATATTTCATTAGTAGTATCAATGCATCGTGAGATTAGTGTATTGATGCATTGTGGTTCTTAGTGTTTGCACTCGCTTGTCTTGGTTTTCTTGGTTTGGGAATGATTTCTCTACCCTCCCGTAGGTAGGTTTTCATTGAAGTAAAAGGATATTTCATTCATTCTAACTGCATCCTAGGATTTGTTGGATACATACAGTAGGGCTTGAAAACTGAAACTTAATTCAAGATCAACCTTAAAACAAACTGAATAAATCTAACAACGCATTGGAACATAACGCTCATCATGTAGAGGTCTAGGCTAGAGACGTGCTCCAGCGTCGTTAAACCTAGTCACTATTGTTCTCACTCAAGGTTGGGTGATTCCTCCTTCTGTGACTCAATAACGGTCTAGTACGGAATTGTGCTCCCACGTACCATCGAGTATATATTGGGAGACACCATTAGTTTTATCATCCTTTATCCCTAGGAAGTCGTGTCTACCACCTTGCAAACCGTAACGCACCAAACACAGCATTCGGGAAGATTGACTGTCGTAAGGAAAGTCCTTGGTTTTCATACGACTACCAAGGTGTATATGCAGTTTTACGGATTGTTTGGTAAACCTTTTTCCTAGCTCTCCAGCGTAGTCACTTTCGTTCCTTTTTGGACTCCCTAAATGAAAAGGTCCATCTGAGCACTTGTCATTTCAGGCTCATTAAACCTTGAAAGAGATAGAGTCACCTTTTCATCCTTTTCTCGACTCTTGAAACATGAAAAGGTCAAGTTTTGTTCCTGTGTCATAAAATTTACTGGCCAAGGTTTTGTTCCTTCATTTGGAAACGTTGGTGCTCCATATATGGCAACATTGTCTTTGTCTGGGTTAACCATCAGTTTGCCCGTATGGTTGTTTTCAACCTTGGTGGTCCCGAGCATCATTACTCCTATTCCACCGTCTTCTTCGTCTGAACCTTGGCACGATGATTCCAAGGTTGAGCCTACACCTTCTTCCCCTGATTCTTCCTCCTCCTCTCCTCCTTCGACTGGTCAAAGTTTCACATCTAGTAACCAGGAGACTAAGAAGAATAAGAAGAAGTCCGTTAAGCGAGAGACCACCTGTGTAGCTACTGCTCCGAGTACATCTCAGGTTGGACTACCTTCTACTCCTCCGCGAAAGGCTAAGTTTCCTTGTAAATTATGCAAGGGTGACCATCTTCTTCGTGATTGTCCTGGCATTCCTAGGATCTTAGAAGTATGGTCTCACTATCCAGCTCGTCCCTCATCGTCCTTTGAAGCTCATGGTGATGCTACCCTATCAACTGGCAACAGCAAGAAGAAAGGGAAGATTTGATTCCCCTGTAGACTATATAAAGGCAACCATCCCCTTCACCTTTGTCTGCTCATGGATAAAGCTTCCACCATTTTGGAAAGTCTTACAGCTTCTTCACCCCAACTTCCCGTTGGTTATTAGAGGCTCTCTTCAAACCCTCTCCCCACAGACCAAGAGATTGACTTAGATTCTTCTCTTGTCCATCCTCCTCTTTCCGAACCTGGTTGTGCCAAGCCTGTTCCATACCAACCATTGGTCGGAGAGAGTGTCGACTTGGGTTCACCCCTTGTTGATCACTCTGTTTCGAAAGAGTGTCATGCTCATGTTCTTCTCATCTTGTCAGATTCTCCTGAGTTTGAGAATGACCCTCCTATCCCCTCTAGTCAAGAGGGTCCTTCTTCGGTTCCTGTAGAGCGGGGGGGAAATCATACGATTCCCCCACCAAGTAGTTTGGTTGTTTCCTTCAATTGGATTCATTTGACCACCTTCCGCCTTCCATCCCATGTGCCTTTCCAGATTACAGTACATGCCTATGATAAGGTAGTACCTGGCACTATCTTGGATGAGGGTGCATCTGTCAGTCTTATGCCTTCCACTACTTGGCAAGCTTTGGGCTCCCCACATCTTGTGTCGATCGCACAGAATCTGTTGGCATTTGACAGAGGAACCAGTCAACCGTTAGGGATCCTTTTGAAGTTCCCTATTACTTTGGGAGGCAAAACCGTCTATATAGACATATTGATTGTCCAAGGTGCTTTAGATTTTAGTCTTCTCCTTGGCCGTGACTATGTTTATGCCATGGGGGCCCCCGTCTCTTCACTTTTCCATGTGGTTTGTTTTCCACACGATGGAAGAGTGGTAACCATAGATCAATTATCGTTCTTTAGTCCCCCAGTGCATCCTGCGCAGTTGTCATCCCCTCTTGGTTCTTGCTCGCAAGCAGTACCTTCTTTGCCACAGGTCAATTATGTGGCTACCCGTTCTATCTCCACGTATGCTAATGAGCATGTAGATGGTCTCGTACATCATGTACTGGGGGCATTGGAACCTGATTTGTCATTAGTGCCTCATGACATGTATTCCTCCCAGAGTGCATCCCTTCCATCCCACGAAGACCTCTTGGGAGCCATGTTCTCATATGGCCAATGAACCAAGGTGTCCGAGGATAGTTCTAATCTTGTGTCAACCTCATTAAAAAATGAAACAAGGTGTCTGAGGATAGTTCTTATCTTGTTTCGACCTCATTAAAAAGCAAAACAAGGGTTACGAGGATAGTTTGTTCCTGTCTCAACCTTGTTAAAAAATGAAACCGGGTGTCCCGAGGATAGTTCTTATCTTGTGTCGACCTCATTAAAAAACAAAACAAGGGTTACGAGGATAGTTTGTTCCTATATCAACCTCGTTAAAAAATGAAACTGGGTGTCCCGAGGATGGTTTTTTTCCTATGTCAACCTCGTTAAAAATGAAACAAGGTGTCTGAGGATAGTTCTTATCTTGTGTCGACCTCGTTAAAAAATGAAACAAGGAGTCCGAGCATAGTTCCTTATCTTCTGTCAAGCTCGTTAAAAAATGAAACAAGGGTTATGAGGATAGTTCTCTTACCGTGTCAACCTCATTAAAAAATAAACAACTCCCTTTCCAAATCGATTTTTTGATTAAGATCTCGTAAAACTCTAGTCGAGTCTTTCCAAGATCTCGAAAGTGAACCTTCATTCCATCCACCTCATTGAATACAATGAAGCTTGGGGGGCATGTACCTCAGTTTACATCATTATGCTGGGGGCATGCGAACTTATAACAAGCATAGTTTTTCATTTCAAGCTTGTGTAAACATGGAACTGAATCCAAGCAGAGTTCTCCATGGTTCAAGCTTGTGTAAAAATGAACCCATACTTGATTTACGTCTCGTGATTGCCATTTATCCGCTAAATTCTGCTAGATGAACCTTGGTTGTTTCATTCCATTGCCACCATCTCTTTGGTCGATCATATGCTTTCACTTGGTTGTTTTTCCTTTCCTGAGGAATCGCAATGATGAGTGGTTTTATTAGCCAGCCTCTTGACCATTACATGTTTCATTACTGGAACCAGTTGCTACCTTCATACCACTCGTTCCTCCAGGACAAGTCTCCTTTAAGCTCTTTTCTGACTCGTAAAATATGAAAAGATAGCCAAGTTATCCCTTTTGGTTCGTTAAATGAAATAAGAGGCGATCTACTTTAAGCTCTTTTCCGACCGTATAAACGTGAAAATATTGTCGAGCCTTTGTGGTTTCGGGCTCGCTATTGGTTACAAAACGACATGGTTTCGATTGATTTTCTACTTTTTCAGGTCAAGATCACTAATAACGAAAAGTATTCCTTGATCGTAATGGTGAAGCAGTTCTTTCGAGTATCATTTTATGCTTTTTCGGGCTCAATAGACACAAATCTATGAAAAACAACCCCCCTGGAGTTTTCTTTTCTGTGTCTTTTTGAAACTCCCAAAACATGAAAAAGACTCCAAGTTTTGCCTATGTCGGACTCCTTAAAACCTGACAACATTGGACTCGTCACCATGACGAGACTCAAGCTTCTCCTCCCTAGGGCTTGTTAAACTATTACTAGGTTGGATTCGACCGAAGGTCGAACTTATATTACAAGCATATGCTATCCCCTTCAAGCTTGTTTTCAAATATAATTGGGGTACTCGCCAGCAATGGTGGGGGAAAACTTGGAAATCATCATTGATTGTCTATGGCAGCTAGTCACTCTTGAACATCGACACTTCTGCTTCTTTTCGGGTTGGGACATCCATACATCGTCATTTGGCCTTCCGCTAATTTGGGTTGTCATTTAGCCTCATTCCATCTGATCCATGCTGTCTCCATCAAGCCTCTGATCCTTTGGTACCTGAATGTTGCCATCCTCCGAAGTCGTGTCACCGACATGTTCAAGAGTATAATCCTTCTGTAGTTTACATCTTTACCTTTTCCTCTGATACTCTGTTTCACCATCTACCACTTGTTCCTTGTCTCGTGTTGTTGATGGGGGAAATGTCATGGCCCTCCTGTGATAGGTCGTCTCCTATCAACATCAACTCATTATCCAGGAGATTGATCTAGAGATCCCTTTGGTACCTTGGAGCTTGTATGCCTCAATGGCAAGTTCTTCGTGCTTGACAGTTGACTTACATCATTGGTCGCCGATTGGGTGATTCCATGAGTGTTCAACTTCAGTTCATTCGTCACGCTCCGTGGATTATACTAGACAATACCTTGAGAACCATTGGCATGATTGGTGGTTTCTCTCACACTTGTTAACGATTTACATCATCGACCGGTAATCAAGCGATTTTCTATCATGCTCGACTTCAGCACCTCTATTCGCATGTTAGAACTTGTACTATCATTTGTTGGGTTCGAGACCCCAAACTCTGACCACACATGTTCAGGCTGCGTGGATTGGTTCATGAATACATGACTCATTGATGGACAGCTGCGACCATACCTGAGTCTTGATGGATGGCTGCGACCATGCCTTTATTATTATTATGGTCTCATTAGCTATATGGTTGCATCCATACCATAGACCTAATTCATATGTCTTTTGGATGGCTGTGTCCATGCCTAGACTACATGTATTTCACTATCAGAGATATCAGTTGTACTTGTGCCTATAGGTCGTTCCAGATGGTGTTCCAGCTCAGCCAGTTTTGTAAAGCATTTCACCCCTCCCACTCTCTCGGGCTTCATACTTTTGGGGCATCTGTTACATAGTAATTTGTTACTACCTTCACCCCCAGTCCATCTATTGTGTCATGTGTCCAAGTCAAACATGCTCATGTTGAACAAATGCTCTCTGATCATGCCAATTGACCCACTTTTCCTAATTTATCTACCTCATTGCGACTATGTTCTTAATAAACATGTTGAATGGCGCTCCTAAAGAGTCCAGCCGCGCTACTAGTGTGGAAGTACATCTAATTCCCGTGATGGTCCGATTTCATGCCCCAACATGAGGTTGCTTTTTATCTTCGGAAATGACCTCACTATCTGCGTTGCTCACCCACGATGTCAGCGCTGAAGTTCAATTATGTACCCACGATGTCAGCACTGAAGTTCAGTTATGTACCCGCGATGACCCAGATTGGGTGAATTTGTTCCAACAGTTGGCCTTCTAGATTACTCCAGACATGGTTGTTGGCATAGGTTATGTCACCCTTCCTTCCCTGGCATGGTAGTTCCATCAATTGTGCTACCTTCCTTGGTGATAAGCTCTTTCTTCCCCCTTTCATGGAGACTCCTTCTCCTATTTAAGCACTCACTTTTGATATGATCAGCTAATGGCTGGTAGTTGGTAAATTATTGGAATGAGCAGTGTTGTTAGTGCTTTTGATAGACAGCTAGTGTGAGTGTGGTAAGTGTGAGAGTGTTGATAGCTTGGGGAAGGTTGTGAAGTGCCCTTGATTTCATGTCAAACTTGTGAGTGAGAGAGAGACCTTTGTATGTTGGGAGATCCATCTTCAAAGAGTGAATGCTTGAAGAACATGCTGACTGGATCCCTCTGAGAAGGCTTGTGACGTCAAGACTTTGGTTGTAAGGTTACTCTTATTTCATTATTAATGCAATCAATGATGTTTTCATATGTCTTGTATGTAATGTACTTGATAGCTCACGACTTCTTGACTTTGTGAGTAAATAGTTCATTGTTGTATTCAGTTACGTGCTTTGTTGTATTTCCTTTGTATTGTTTCAGGTTGATCACTCATTGAGGAGAAGGAAGCGGAATCTAGAGCAGCGTAATGGAACTCCATCGACCATCGGTTGAGGTAGGCCTCCAACTTCAACTGTTTAAGGAAAGCTATTGTTGATCTGTCCTTGTTTATGACTAGACCCACTCTAGGGCTAGAGGGGTTGCCACTATCCACAGAGGGAACACTTTCCTGCATCACAGCTTGGGTGAGATATATTTCCATATGATAATTTGTTCATTGGTTTTGTCCCATTTAACATTTATTTTCTTGGCAATAGATAATGGAATTACATTCAAATATGCACCAGAATCGACTAAACAATTATGGACATTATAAATAAAATTTTCAAATGTTAACAAAAATGGAGGTCAGAGAGTGTTAGCATCTAGTGTTATAGCATTGACTATAGATTCAAGGGCACTAAAAGACTTACCAGGGACCTTTTAAGAGGAAGAAGCTTTATCACCTGGAAAATGTTTTCAAAAGGCTTGGATGATTATTTCACGCTAGCCTGTTATTTTAGCGAGCTCAAAAATGGAAATATTGGCTCGAGCTCTCTTCAGACATTCAACTATGTTACACTTGATTATTTCACCTTTAGCAGGTAGTGTTGAAGTGTCTGGAGGAATAGCTTGGTTTGACATTGATGTAGTGATGGACTTACTCTTGTTGTTGGAGGAAGTTTCATTAGAATTAGTTGCATTCGCATACTTACTTTGTTCATTCTGATCAAGATTGACTGGTGGTGAGATGCTTCTTAACAATTGTTCTTTCAATTTTTGTCTCGTCACCCCCTGATAAAAAATAGGCCCTTTTCTCCTCAAATTATATTGACCATTTTTCTTTTGAGGGGGGACTTCACTTAGTGGTGGTTCTTCAACACTCTTCTTGTCAGCATTATAGATACAATCAAAAGCTTTCATCATGTTTCTAATACTAGTACTTTCTTCACTTGCTACAAATTCTTTTGTTTCTTCTATTTGTTGATCTGTAAACTATCGTGGATATTCCACTAGATAGTTCCTCATAAAAAATCTTATAATATTATATTGAAAATATGAAATTCTACCCTATTATAGTTTTATTTAATTTCTAGATCTGTAAAATTAATCGTAATTAGTGCATACATGTAAAATCAAATCAAGAAGAAAAGTAGAGAATGACATAATAATATCACAAACACATAATACATAAGATAGTCTCTCTCGGAAACCCTTTGGGGAGAAAACCCAATTGGAAGGTGAGGTCGCTTCACTCTCTTTCTCTGTCCGGAAATATGGCTGCAGATACAAAGAAGTAATGTCTATGACCCGTGGGCTGCTACAGTGCATAGATCCTCTCTATGTGCTCTACCTCTTACCTCTCTTGGCTATCTTTTCTCAACTACGGAACAAAATTGCTCTCAAAAGAATGGAATGCCTCTTCCTCCTAGTGGCCCAGTTATAACATAGCCCCATAGCCTACTAGTGGTTAAATTTGACTACATCAACTCTTAAGTAGAGTTATAAAATAGACTCTTCTAGAGTATTTTACATCAAAAACATGTGGCTAGTCCCTTTTCCATGAATAATGGGGGTTGATGCGGCATCCTCCCAAACTATAGGTGTGAAAACAGGAAGGTCAACTTCTAAGTGGCATAAATTTTGCATACGGACTCTGATTGATGTGTTTCTCACACCCTTGGAAATATTTATGTGTGTAGAATAGCATGAAAAGGTGTGATGCTTTAGCAACAAAGTTTTACCCCCGAAAAATGTTGTTTGATGCCTCGAAATGATCCCGAAATGTTTCAGACCCCGTTTTACCAAATTGGATCCCGCCGGTAAACATGGTCCCGTGAGCTGATTCCTCCACTTTTTCCATTCCAAATGCATCGAGATGGATGAAGAAAAATACAGTGATCCAATTTAGATCACAGATCCCCATTTTGCGAGGCTTTTGGTCCCCAAAAGATTTTTCTGAATCAGGTGAGGATTTTTTTCCTCCACCTTCTCTCTAGTGTAACATTTAGCTTTTCCTAGAAGTTGTCCCTTCAACCCAATGTGCCAAAGTTATTTTTGCCTTTGCCTTGTAGTTCTATACCTCTTCTACAAAATTGTATCTTCTGTCAACTATGTTTGAGTGTCTGGTGCAAAATCCTCCATGAAAGGTAGGACCTGTTCCTCTTCCTGATCTAGCATGGAAGGCTCATAGAGTTTCAAATTCTCCACATTTACAACTGGGTAAATGTGCATATATGGTGGTAAAATGATTCTATAGGCATTATCACCCACCTTTTCCAGTATCTCAAAGGGACCGTATATGAGAGCCTTTATTTTCTTACTAGGCCCCTACAGTCTCTCTTTGTTCAACTATAGCCATACTTTGTTTCCCACCTTGAATGATTTATTTGTTCTGTGTTGATCATGTTTGGCCTTATACTTCTCCTGCAACTTTTGCAGTGTTTCCTATACCTATATATGGATCTGCCTGATCTTCTATATAAATTTTTTAGCCCTAAAATCAGCTCCTGTAAGGTCTTCCTTCACTCCTCCTTGTTTCCCATATGCAATATCCAAAAGTGAAGGTGGTAAATATCCAAAACAATTTTCAAATGGGGACTTTCCTATAGAAGTGTGGACTTCTAGTTGTAACCCCTCAGAAGTTGCACCAAATTCAAGTTGACTACTTTTGTCTTCCAATCTATCAGTGTATGGAATGTTGTAGATCTCTTCAACTTCATGTCCATCTTATCCCACAATGTAGCTAGAATGCAATGACAAATATTGTATCCCTATCTAAAATGATGCTCCTTGGTATCCCAAAGTGTACCCAGACCTGTCCAAAGAACAAGTTTGCTACTTCTTATTCACTGATGGTCTTTGTACAAGGCATCAAAACACACATCTTGTTGAACCTGTCAACTACCACAAACGGATAATCATGTCCTTTCCTAGTTATTGGTAAACCTCCCACAAAGTCCATGGAAATTCTTTCCCAAGGACGAATAGGTATAGGTAAGGGATGATACAAAGCCTATTTCCTTTTGTTAGGCTTGCTAGTACAACAAAGAATTCATCCTCTTATGAACCTACCTACCTTTTCTTGCATCTTCAGCCAATATACATACCTCTGCAAGTTATCCATGGTCTTCCCTACACCAAAGGGCCCTGCAACCTTGGAGGTGTGAGCCTCTGCAAGTGCTTACCTTTAGGAACACATAGCTTATCCAACCTATAGAGTAACCCATCTTGGAGATGGTATTCAATGGTGTTGTGACCATTGTGCACATGACTTTGACTCTACAACTATCGATACACCTTGAACTCCTCATATTCTAAATATGCCTCTTAATCAGAAGACCTGTCTTCTTGTCTACTAGTAAGGAGTCCATAATGTGTGTGGCCAGAGCATTCATGTTGTGGTTCAACTATAGGAATCTATTTTCTAAATGATATTCCTAGTGAAAAGAACAAAAATTATACATACCCATGCTTTCTATTTTTAGCACAACATTTGAACTCTAGGCAGACCTTGTGGGTTGATTGTTGTTGTTATTTTTATTATTATTCCTTCGAAAGGGGAAGGACTTGGGAGGCTTGATGCTAGTTAAAGTCTCGCTTAACCTTCTCTTCACTCTGAAATTTCATTGGTAAGTGCCTTCATCTTTCCGGTCAAGCTTTCAATATTTGATAATTCCTTATCTTCAGCCTTGCTTGAAGAAGGCTAGGATTTCCTACTAGTTTCCTTAGAGTATTTTGATTCATCGTCATCAGTAATAAATCTAATAACGTGCAACTCCTTCTCGACAATGATTGCTTCTAAAAAGTTTTGTGCCAATGTTTCCTTTGCAACTCTTTTAATGAATGAGGAAATGTTAGTGGGAAAGGAGGTTGTGTAATAATTGATAGTAATCAAATCATGTGGTTCTATGCCCAAGGAAACTTGTTCAATATACGATTGAACTTTTTATTGAAATCTTTCACTTTCTCCTTCCCCCCCATATTACTATTTCCAAGTTATTTCAATAACACACAAGTGTCTTGTCATTAACAAATTTCTCTAGGAATAACTTCTTAAACTCCCTCCAACTATGGACTAAATTGATAGGCAGACTATGGTACCATGTTGCTACCCTACCTTCTAATCTATAAGGGAAAATTCTTCAAGAAACATCATCGTACCTTACTTCCAACATCCATATATGCATTCAGAAATCATTAATGTTATCATTTTCCTTTATCTTCTTGTCTAGATTGAACTTTGATAATATATTTTCCGAATGTCTAGCAATATTATCAAGGTTCTCCAGAAGAGCGAGAGACCCTTGGGCCATCCAATAGAAGTCCTGGTCAACCATGTCTTTGTCTCTTAGTTCCTCCTCCTTTTCTAAATATGAGGAGTCCTCTCCTTCACCATTTAACCCAACAAAAAAGTCATCAGAAAGAAAAAAGTCATCCTTGTACCCTTCATTAAGGGGTGGAAGTGGATCTTCTTGCACTGTATCTTCTAAGTATCTTCTAACTTTTCAAGAGTGTCAAAAACCAAATCTTCCACTGATCCAAGTGGATGTTGGTGGCCACCCACCAGTTCCACTGGGACCCCCACCATTGTCTCTTTCATTTTTTAAGTTTCCATAATTGTGGCATAGTTTACTATTTTTGGTAGTATTTCGGGTCCTAAACTTTTAGAGTGATTTTGAGGCCCTAAACAACGTTTTTGGGAAAAACAGGGCCAATAGGGGTTTTGGATCAATCTTGGCTACTTATAAGTTGTATTCCTTGGATATCTCTTTCTAACGAGGTATTTTTCACATCAAACAAAGATCGTATGCCAAAATTACAACCCCGGAAAACTGATGTACCAATTTACCCAAACAGGGTCCATAGTTTTGGTGCTTCATCTCCTAGGGTTAGGTTTTTGGATGTTTAGGGTTTTCCATTGTTTCTCAATAATAAATAGGCCTCTAAGGCTCATTGTAACACAGTTCAAAGGCATGTAGCGGCCACATCTCTTCTCAGAGATAAGATACCATCACCCGAGCTAGTCATATTTCCATTCTATTTGTAAGAATATTTCAATATTTCATATTAATGAAATGAAGTGTTATTTATGCTGCCTCTTTGTATTTATGGTTATATCTATAATTTGTTGCATTCCTATTTAAGATCAGATCAGTGGTATTAGAGTGGTCTTCTCTTTCAAGGTTTTCTTTCCATGTCCCCAATAAGGTCGGGATATAAGGAGTTAGGGCTTGAACTAGTCGAACCTTTGCAAGACAAGACTCGCAAATACCAAAAACCTCCCATGGTGGAAGAGAAGAAAGATGAGGGGGCAGGAGATCCTTTCAAAATCTTTCTCGAAGAAGCCCTCGAGTGATAGAGGAACGCAATGATGGACAACTTTACCCAGATCCTTCAGAAGCTACCCAAGCACGACACATCTCCTTCCAACAGCTACTCTAGAAGCGCCACATCCTTTAAGGTACAAGTTAACTTTGACATCACCATATTTGAGGGCTAGATAGATGCAAATTCCATAAATAAATGGTTAAATCTGCTAGAAGGATATTTTAGTGTTCATGATTTTTCTAGCCGAGAAAATATTACTTTTGCACTTCTTAAAGTCACCCCCACATCAAGGACTGGAAGGGAAACCTACTGTGAGAGGAATGACGAAAGTACACCCACACTATTTTTGGTTGCACCCACTTGGAATTTGTTCTGGGATGCCATCAAGGATAAATACTACTCTGTCGGGAGCTATGATGACAAATACATAAATTGGACCACATTGTGGCAAGAAGGGACCAAGACGTGTTGAAGTTTACCAATGTTTTTCATACCCTTCATACGAAGTTGGGTATCAAGGATTCTAAGAAACATTTGGTACTCAAGTACCATGATTGCCTACACATGTACATCCAGGATCAAATGGAGCTCCAAGACATCTCCTCACTTGGTACGACATATCGATATGTTGTCAAGATTGAGCAGAATTAAAAAAAAAAAAAAAAACGAGACTTTGGATCTGCGAATTTGAAGCAAGGGAAAGGTGCCCCCAAACCAGAGAATAAAGGATAAATCCAATGCGGGGTGACCCAAGACAACCCATTGAAGCTGTAAGAAAATAACAACACTTTGAATTCAAAGAAGGACACAGGAAAGTGATGTTAGTTGCATAAGGGCCTCACTCACAACGCAAGGTAGTGTCAGGCCAAGCAGTCTCTAGTGGCCGAGTTGAAGGTTGAAAAATCATATGCATGTTCTAACTTTGAGTCAAAACCCAACAAGGGGAATGACAAAGGGAAGAAAATTATTGATACAGAGCCTAGTGCCATTGTTTCCACCACCAAGATCGAGAAGAATGAGCCCAAAGATCTAGAGGAGGGGGGGCATCTATTCTACTCACATATGTGGGTGAAGGGTTTGCCGCCTCAATTCATTATCGATAGTGTGATCCAAAAGAACCTCATTTCAGCAGAGGTCATGAAGTGGTTGGGCCTACCAACCACACCACACCTGCAACCATACATCATCGGGTTGCTTCTTCAAGGATGAGATCTTCGAGTCAGCCAGCAATGTTGCCTTCCCTACAGCATCAAGCCCTTCACAAATGAGGTACTGTGTGATGTTACTCCTCTTGACATTTGTGATGTATTATTGGGAAAAACATACTTATGGAAGTGACATGTTGTATATGAGTCAAAACCTTGCTCTATTATTATTTCCTTGGGTAATACGTTATATAGGATACTGAAGGTAGCTCCACCTACCACCATCTCTTTGATCTATGCTAAGCAATGCAGTAAGATCATCTCCCAAACTAGGAAATTTGTTTTCTTTCAGATTCGCTCACAAAGTAAGAGGAAGATCGTAGCCACATCCATGGACCTCGGGAAGGGTTCCTCCACGCAACAGAAGCAAGTGGATATGGTCGTGGAAGGATACAGGGACATCTTCTCCTCACCCACAGGGGTACCTTATTTTGTCAAGTCAAGAATTCGTTTGATCTAACTCTTGGATCACCTCTACCCAACGGGTCAATATATTGCCACTCCATTATGGAAATACCAAGCACAAACAATGACATGATCAACGTGGAGTGCCACACAAGTTTCAGGTGGACGACAAAGCTTGGTTGCCTTTGTAGAAAGAATGCCTTATCAGAGCCCATCGAAATCTCAGGCCACTCTGATATGGTACTTACACCATTACCAAGGTTGTGGGAGAAAATTCTTTTGAGCTCAACATTCCCCCATTCCCCCCATTCCTTGGCCTACACCTAGTGTTTAATGTGGACCACCTTCGACCATACTTCCCACCATTATTGGATGCATAAGACATTCCAAAACAACTCATACCAATAGAGTTAAGCCCAAACTACATGGAATAGGCCACAACTGATCAGATTATGGACACACAGTTCAACAACACTCGCCAGCAGAAGATCCAACTATATTGGGCTCTCAAAGCTGGCCAACTCCTACAGCATGGCAAGTGGCTCACTAAGGACCAAGTTCAGCAAAAGTTTTCCCATCTCATGGAGGTACTCAACGCAATGGGGACCACTGCTTCCTAAGGGGCGAGGATTGATATTGGTGGATGTTGGTGGCCACCCACCTATTCCACTGGGACCCCCACCACTGTCTCTTTCAGTTTTTCAATTTCCTTAATCGTAGCACAATTTACTATTTTTGGCAGTTTTTCAGGTCTTGAACTTTTGGAGCCGTTTTGAAGCCCTAAACAATGTTTTTCGGGAAAACTGGGGCTAATAACGTTCATGGACCAATTTTGGAAACTCATAAGTTGTATTCCTTAGATAGATATTTCTAACGAGGTATTGTGCACATCAAACAAAGATCAAATGCGAAAGTTACAATGCCGAGAAATTGAAATTTACCCAAACAAGACCCATAGTTTTGGTGCTTCATCTCCTAGGGTTAGGTTTTTAGATGTTTAGTGTTTTCCATTATTTCTTAATAATAAATAGGCCTTTGAGACTCATTATAACACATTTCAGATGCATGTAGCCGCCACATCTCTTCTCAGAGATAAGCTACCATTGCCCGAGCTAGTCTTATTTCCATTCTATTTGTAAGCATATTTCAGTATTTAATATTAATGAAATGAAGTGGTATTTCTGCTACCTCTCTATATTTATGGTTATATCTATAATTTGTTATGTTCTTGTTTAAGTTCAGATCATCCACTATAGAAACTAATATACCAATCTAATTTGTTTCTTTCATCTTCAGAAAATATGGGAGATTCTGTGCACCAAGAATTAAACCGATATCCTTTAGAAACTAATGGGTTACAGGCCGAAGTGCCTTGATTTCTTCATAGGTAACCTCTTATGTCAACTCTAGGCCAATTTGAGAATACCCTCATACATCAGGAATAGGAATTGGAATGGTGCTCGGAATATTACTACCTTGTTTAGAAGATGAATGGTTAGGGTGACCACAGTGATCAGCCATAAAAAATGGGTTACCCTCCTTCTAGCACCAAAATGTTGACAGTGTTGGATATTGCCAACATATAGGGGATCTACTTAATATAAGGTCCCAATTAGACCTCACACCATTTGGTGTAGGATTCCCATCAGAAATATGACTTGGATGTCATTTACTTAAATATATGATTGGCTTTAGTTGTTAGTATGAGAGAGAAGTGAAAATGTCCTTTTGAATTAGAAAGAGAGTGCGCCTTGTGAATGTTCAATTAAAAATGTATCAAGGTTCTCTTGTTGCAAGGGGGAAAACAAACTGAGCCTCTCAAAGAGATGTAATAGTACTACCTTAATGTAGAGACACATGAATAAGAAAGTTGTGTCTAACATCAATCAAAATATTTCACATGGATGAGATGATCATTATAAACATTACAACACATTTCCAAAATTTGAGCATTGAAGTCACCAAAATAGTTCAATTACTCCAGTAAAGGTGAAAACAAGCATGAACCATAAACATTCAAAGAATAGTCTTAGAAACATTTGCAATCCATGTCTGAATATTTGTTTTCTTGGAAGGCTTTGATATTAATAAAAAGTTCCAAGATACATAAATACAATGAACATCACTAGCTCTAATAGTGGAGCATTAAATCCACTACTTCCTCCCCAAAAGTTCTAACTTTGTCTCTCTATTTCCTTGTGGGAGAAGCCAATGTTCAAAGTCCTTTACATGAGAAATGAGGATCCTTTTATAACTTGGGGCATGACCTTTCACATCCCCATGACTCTTGAATTCCCAACTTCTAATGACTTTTGGACTTCTACAACCTTTGGACTTCCAAATGAATTTTGGAATTACATATGAATTTTGGTATTACATGTCTGGAATTCCATGACACTTTTTTCAACACCTGACTCTAGGACTTCCACTTATTTATTTTTATAATGATTACAACATTACATCACGACTTCCACATCATCATATGATAAAGACATGACATATCACTATCTTTGATAATTGGGGCTAATAGTGACGGATGACATGGAGTTTATTCGGTGGTGACATGATTGCCACCTTCCAAAGGGTCTTTTATCTTCGAGTCTTTAGGGTGATTTGATTTTCAAGCTTCCAATGTGCTCTTTGTTCTTCAATTCTTAATTTGTTTGTCTTCCTTTCCATATCTTCCTCATGTGTGCTTTCCATGTTGTTCCTGAGATATCTATAACTACAATCTCTCATGACAAGAAACCATCAGCTTGAAAATCTCTTATTCTAAGATGTTTTATGCATATTTTTTTTCGTGCCTTAACAATGTGCTTGGAAGGAGAAAGATAGATTCTAGGCACAAGGGTGCACTTCAAAAGACTAAATGGATGAAGAGGGAAGCCTTTAGGGCTTTGGCATCCACTCATGCACTCAAGAGGAAGAGAAAATCAAGGCAGGGCACATGGCATGGGTCCAAAGGATGGAGGGGAAGGCTTTGGGCTTCCCAAGTGTGTTGTGCACTCAAGGGAGAGATGGAGGGCACAGGGAAAACTCTTGGAGGTTGAAATATGAAGGATTCAGGCCTTCAGGGTGCACTCATGCATTCAAGAGGCCCAAGAGGATGCATGGTGCAAGACTTAAGGCTAAAGGGAGAAGATTCATGCCTTTGGAGTGCGCTCATTTTCTCATAGGGTCTGGAGGGCTCATGGCACATTTTGGAAGGTTGAAGAGCTGAGCTTAAGGTATTTAGGGTTTGCTCATGCACTCAAGGAGGGTACACTTCCTTGAGTCGAAGGAGTGCCCTCGTGGAAGTTACTTTCTTGAAGGGCGCAGTTCAGAATAGGGAAGGGGAAAGGGCTTAAGGAGTGCTTTTTACGCTCATGGTGGGCACATGGCACACTTGCAAACAATGAAGTATTCCCAATCAGAGATTCAGAGTGTGCTTGTGCGTTCTTGGCCTTAATGGGTTCCCTTTGAAATCAAAATTTGTCTAAGTTTAGAAGATTGGAAAAGGGGCAAACTTTGAAAATGGAATTCAACAAACCTTGAAATGTTGAAGGTGCATTGGTAAGGCCAAAAGGCATGACCAAAAATTCATAATGACCCTCACGAGTTATAAATGTTGTTTTTGGAATGTCTTCAGTCTTCATTCTAATTTGATGATATCCTGAATGAAGATCCAACTTGGTGAAGTAAATTGATACATGCAATTCATCTAGTAATTCATCAATGACATGAATGGGAAACTTATATTTAATAGTTAGCTTGTGGAGCTCCCTATAATCCGAACACATGCGCCATGATCCATGTTTCTTGTGCACTAATACTACTAGAGCAGAGAAAGAATAATGCTTTTTAGACATGAAACCATGTGCAACACATGCCAACTCATCAAGAAAACTTATAAAATATTGAAAAATGATAAGCATACATCAAAATTCCACCTTTCATGCATTCCACAAGTACAACAGGTGAAGTGTGTGTGACTATGACCAAAAAATGATGTTTTACAACAACAAAGATGTCACGACCATGAAATACACCAAAGATGTTATACTCAATATGATGACACTTGAGAACACATGAAACATACAGGACGGCATGAAACAACACTTGACGCAATGATAAAGTAGGATCCAAAATTAAAATGTAGTGAAATTTAGGAGGGTGTTATAGCAGCGACAACAGTTTCATTTAAAAAAAATCTAGGTATGAGCATCCTCTAATGATTTTAGAGAGTGTGTAGAAGAATTTAATGGAGGATTATAAGGAGAAGAAAATGAGAAAATAAGGAAATATGCCACTTATTCTAGGAAGGTATATGATAATTTGAAATGAATATATTTTATTTTATTTAGTTCTACATAAAAAATTATGATATCTAACCTATTTAAAACTTTTTGTAGGCTCCCAAACATGTCAAAATAAACTAAGGAAAGACTAGAAAAACATTGGAAACACAAACTTGGCCAAGGTGGGTATGTGAAATTAAAAGCACGAATTGTAAGTAAAAAAGAATAAAATCATATCATTCATATTTGTAGTATATGTAGGGGGGATATTATAGGGTACAGAGGGAGGTACCCAATGGACTAATGTAATAATGTGATGGCCATAGTTAATAAATAAAGTGGTTAACCCACATCATGTAAAGGACCATAAGTAGTTAGGAATAATGTGATAAGTCTGTTGTATTAGATATATGGTATTGAGAGACCCATCGTAATGACCCATGGTATTGTATGTATGAAGCCTATATAGAGGCTAGAGACTCCCTATTGAGAGATGTCAAGCATATGGCTTGTGGAGTGTTCTCTTTCCTTGAGTGATTGTATGGTGTTACCCTACCTCAAAGGTTTTGATTAATAAAGAGAAGCATTTCATATAGTTATTTTTGGGTATATTTTCTATTTTGACATATTTTTAGATCATATCTACTACAAGTGGTCTCAGAGCACTTTATTGGGTGAAGAGGGCGAGCATTTTTTTCATTTTTTTGCAAGACTTTTTGGGCGTTGATTTGGAAGATCGGATTCGAAAATTTTGGTACAAAATATGAAAAAAAACAATAGCAGATCTAGATTCTTTGAGGAAAAATGCCTGAATTTAAAAAAAAAAAAAAAAAAAAAAAAAAAAAAAAAAAAAACCATCTGAATCAGAGTCCGGATGAGGGACATGTCACTTATTTAAAATCAGTTGTTTTGCATAAATTTCTCTAATAAAAATTCATAGACAGCGGATCTCCAGTGAAGTTTTTCAGTTTTTTTGTGGGGAAGTTTGGGAAGATAATTTCATATCTGATATCCTCTTGAATCCCAATTTCAAAAAAAAAATGGGTCGAATCGGAGTTTGGATGAGGGAGATCTCGCTGATTTAAAATCGACTCTTGTTTCAAAATATTTTGTGACGGTTGGATAGTTGCAGCGCGAATCCAAGTTCGAGGGTGACCAAATAAAAATTTCAATCACATGGGAAGATGTAGAATGTTTGTTCCATTTCCAAAAATAGGTTATAATAAGGATTCCAAGCCATATTGACTGAGCGGTGTCCATTGTCCATTTTAAAACCCTTACTCTATTTTTAAGGGTTCTAGCAAGATGTTCTTTATAGGAAAAGATAATGGTCCTACTATTGAAGAATTCATAAAATATATTAAGTCAATATATCTGAATCTTTAGAAAGGGATTTCATGGCTTCATTTTAAATATGAGGCAGCTAAATAGTGGAACTCACTTGACAACAAGAAGTTTTTCAACCTTCCTAATCAAGAATTTGAAAAAGTCCTTTTAGACAAATGGTCTCATGCTAGAAAACAAGTGGGACACATAAGGAGATATATTATGATGGTATCTCCTTATTATAGGTTCATGGATGTATTCAAAAATAGAAGATCATTGTGTCTATCAACCCTATTGCACGCAAAATTTTATTAATGTTCATTTAGCTAAAAGATTGCAAGTCCTAGCCAAACAAATGGAGCACACACAGGTTAGTAATGAGGAGGTGTAAGTTTATAAAGATTTGAAGATTTCTATGGATAAGTATGTATTGCATTCTGATTTTTATGCTTTAGATATGGCTAATGTGGATGTTGTTTTGGGATACACTTGGATGGAATCTGTTGGTACTATCAATATTAATGTGCAAAAGAAATTCATGAAGCTTTGGTATAAAAAGAAGAAAATTACATTACAGGATATTTCCATCAATAAACAGGTAGATTCCAAGGAGGCTAAAGCAAAAGATGTTGCAAGTACTGACACATTAGATGAGGAGTCTGTGGTTGAATTAATAATGGAAGATAAGAAAAACCATAGACGCCACAATAGGTACCTGTTGTAGCAGCTACAACCACCCTCCAAAATTTTTCCTTAGCTTTGTTTTGGATCCTCCCTAAAAACCATCCTCGGCAGCATGCCTTGCACTGTAAACTACACAAGCTTCGATGGTTTTCTAGTAGCATGACAGCATGTGTATGATAGCTTGTTGCATTCCCCTCACAGGTTGCTTCTCTGGACTTGGTCCAGTTGTAGGCTCACGAGCTCCCTCAAGAAATTGCGTAATTCTGGAGGGGAACCAAAATTCCTTCTAGAAATTGCACAATCCTGTCTGATAGCCTACTGGCCTCAGAAACTGTTGAAAATGGCAACAAGAAATGCTAAAAATAGTACTGCTATAATTAGTAGTTTGGGTACTAGTGTTGGACATAGCAACAAGGAATGAAAAATGGAAGTGCTAAAAATAGCATTGACATAAATAGCATTTCGGGATGGATTCCAATTTTAGTTAGTCCCTGAACTAAAATTGAGAAGTAAAATTCGAATTTGATCTTAGCATTTGTTTGTAAAATAATTAATTAATTCATCTTGAGTTAATTAGTTGGAGAAAATCAAACATGAAGTCTATGTGAAGACATGCAATAGTTTCTCCCTTGATTGAGGAACTTATCCATCAATTAACAAGATAAGGATGAGTTGTAATTTGAGTTGTAATTAGTTGCCACAGTTAATTGAGTCAAGTCCAGTTAGATTAACTCAAATAGTTTTTTGAATTAATTGTGAGTTCAGTTAGTTAATACGTGCATGCATGTAATTGTTTCTCTCCAGATAACTAAATATTCTCTCATAAATAACTCATGCATGTCAGTTCAGTCAGAGACCTAGTTGAGATCAGAGGAAGGGACAGTGTACTATCAGTTGGAGGATTTTTCCTATATAGGAAACTCATCCATGCAGAAGGAA
>APFE031547969.1:117152-130980 GCA_000404065.3 Pinus taeda
TAGCTTATGAGCTAAAGCTTTATGTAATCCAGACATATTTCCACTTGTATGATAATATAGAGATCGGGGTTTTTAGCTGAGGCTTTCCCCAGAGTATTCTTCTGTGTTTCATGTGTATGATTTCTTCTTCTCTGTTATATGTGTTCTGATTGATCTAGCTCAAATTGATTAAGCTTCCGCAAAGTTTGATTGTAGAAGTAGATCCAGTAGTTTGCTTTAGTATATTGCATTATCAGGTGATCTACAATGGGAATTTCTACATGGTATCAGAGAAGAGGTGATCAAAGCAAATAATAGTATACAAGAAGTTCAAAGTTCGAATTTTCAAGTTCTTGAATATAGAAATCGAGTTCTTATCACATCTCAAATTCACCAATGGCGTTCAACGGTTTAAGACTAGAGTATGCCCTTCATGGTAGCTCAAATTATATAGCCTGGAAGGATCGCATGGAAGAAGTATTAGAGGATAACAGTGTAAAGGACTTCATTGATCAAGAAGTCCCCAAGCCAATTGATGCTACAAAATTGGTGGAATGGATGAAATGTGTGGCTAGAGCAAGGAGAATCCTTCTGGAGGGAGTTCGAGAGCACATAGTCTCGAGTCTCCATGGGAAGGAGACACCATTTTCGATGTGGAAAACATTGAAAGATCTATATCAAAATAGCAGTGATCAGAGGAAGCTCGCACTAAAAGACAAGCTTCAGAAAATAAACTGTGAAAAGGGTGACACGATCTCTACATATCTGAACAATCTCGCCACCTGCAAAGATGAGCTAGGAAGTGTAGGGATCATGACAGCTGATGATGACATGGTAAATGGAAGAGAAAAACTGTCAGATTGGGAATGATTTTGGTCGGGTTTGATGCAGGAGGAGATAAGAAGAAGCACCAGAGATGGTTCTTCATCCAAGGAGGATGAAGAAAATTGCACCTTAGTGAGTAAGGCAAAGAAGGGGAAGGAGAAGGATTCTCATCCTAAATCGAGTTCTTCCTATGGTGGGAAGAAGTTTGACAAATCAAAATTGCAATGCTTTCATTGTCATGAGGTGGGCCATTTTGCTACAAACTATCCACTGAAGAAATCCAAGATGGGATCTAAGGAAGGATATGAAGGTGATGCATTGGCCTCACAGTTCGAGTTGGATTTCACACTCTTCGCATGCATGGTTTCATCCATGGTGGGATGTGGTTGGTTTCTTGACAGTGGAGCTTCTTTCCACATGACCGGCGTTAAGAGTTTGTTCAGTACCTTGGAGGAGAAATATCTCCAGATACTCATAGCGATGGGTAATGATGAAACGTATAGTGTCTCAGGTGTAGGCACGATTGTTTTTTAGAGGGAGCATGGAGCTGGCATTACCTTGACCGATGTCAATTATGTACCAGGACTGAGGAAAAATTTGGTGTCAATCGCAATGCTAGAAAACAAAGGCTATGATGTAGTCTTCAGTAAAGGAAAGGTTTTCCTTTGACACATCACCACTAGACAGGTGAAGAAGATCGGTTCACGAGTCAAGAACCTGTATGCTCTTAAGGTTCAAGATGCATGCAAAGCCTTGAGGGTAAAGGCAACTGTTGGAGATTTGGTGATTGAGAGGAAGAGTACATTTACCTCTCAACATGTAGTGCTAGAAGAAGTCTCCGACAATTGTGGAGGAACCACAATTGGAGAAGCAGCTTCAGGAAGTTCTGCAGCAACCACAACTAGAAAAGCCAAGAGGAGATCGAGTGGAGGCATCCACTCATGAAGTGACCTCTAGTAGGGGGAAATTTCAATCCAAGTGGGTAGAGGGATCACATGCATCCATACCTCCAGGTCGGAGGTGGGGCGATGTGGAGTGACAGTCCCAAGAAGGCTGGAATAGGGGTAGGATCATTGAGGTACCCAACCTCTTTGATTAGACCTTGCTACGGGAGCCCCAATGAGGAGTAGCAGGACTGGCTAAGTGGGTAGAGGTAGATGCAGATGGAGTGGTAGAGAGAGCTACAATGCACGAATCCCAAGATAATGCAGATCTAGCAAGCTGCAAAAATGCAAGAGGCACAGGAGTGTTGCACCAGTGCAAGATGGCATAGAGAGGTGTTCAACAATTTGAGATGCATGGAGTGTTGCAGCAACTCAGAGGTCACAAAGGAAGCACTTGTATGTGGTAGAGGAAGCTTCAGCATGAGAGGATGTTTCTAGCCCAACAAGGAGTTCAGTTGGGAGATTTTTTTGTTTCTAGAGTTGTTGGAGCAACAACACTTGGGAGAAGTGTTGCATGCAGAACATTCCAAAGGTTTAGGCTTGGGTTCAAGTTGAATGCCTTTCTCCTTGAGAGGGAGTGTTGAAAATAGCAACAAAAAATGCTAAAAATAGAAGTGCTAAAAATAGCACTGCTATAAATAGCAGTTAGGGTACCAGTGTTGGACATAGCAACAAGGAATGAAAAATGGAAGTGTTAAAAATAGCATTTCGGGATGGATTCCAATGTTAGTTAGTCCATGAACTAAAATTGAGAAGTAAAATTCGAGTTTGATCTTAGCTATTGTTTGTAAAATAATTAATTAATTCATATTGAGTTAATTAGTTGGGGAAAATCAAACATGAAGTCTATGTGAAGACATGCAACAGTTTCTCCCTTGATTGAGGAATTTATCCATCAGTTAAAGAGATAAGGATGAGTTGTAATTTGAGTTGTAATTATTTGGCTCAGTTAATTGAGTCAATTCCAGTTAGATTAATTCAAACAGTTTGTTGAATTAATTGTGAGTTTAGTTAGTTAATGCATGCATGCATGTCACTGTTGCTCTCCAGATAACTGAATATTCTCTCATGAATAACTCATGCATGTCAGTTCAGTCAAAGACTCAATTGAGATCAGAGGAAGGGATAGTGTACTATCAGTTGGAGGATTTTTCCTATATAGGAAACCCATTCATGTAGAAGGAATTATCTCCTTCAGGATTGTGCAGTTACTACTGAGCGAAGTGAGCAATATGAGGTGGGAATTCACACAAGTGGAAGCACTAGACCCTAGGAAAAACTGTTCAAGGAAATAGGAGGCTTGGAGGGTAGAGGAGAAGGTTTGTGAGAAGCCTTTGATTGTTTATGAGCAGCAGATGGATTATACTGAGACTTGGATAGCTTGTGAGCTAAAGCTTTGTGTAATCCGGACATATTTCCACTTGTATGATAATACAGAGATCGGGGTTTTTAGCTGAAGCTTTCCCCAAAGTATTCTTCTTTGTTTCCTGTGTATGATTTCTTGTTCTCTGTTATATGTGTTCTGATTGATCTAGATCAAATTGATTAAGCTTCCACAAAGTTTGATTGTAGAAGTAGATCTAGTATTTTTCTTTAGTATATTGCATTATCAGGTGATCTACAGTGGGAATTTCTACAAAAACTGTGCAATTCTGCCTATTAGCCTTCCCTGGAAAAACTGCACAATCTGACCTAGGAGGACTGCTCAGCACAGAAATTGTGCAATTTTGGGCAGCAATCAGTTGCTCAGCCCAGAAAATGCACAATCCCTCTGGGAAGATAGCCCATCTCCCTCCTAGAAATGTGCAAATTTCTCCCTCAGTCAGGCAAGTTGTTGCATGTGCCATCGGGTTGACCGGTTCGAATCGGGACCAAGAAAACTCGACTTGTATGCATGGGCTACTTTTTCCCAAAATAGCAAAAAGAAACATGCAAAAAGCATCCCTAGTTTTTAGGGAGCTACCTTTAGCAACTAGAAGTTACATGCAAAGATCATTTTAGAACCTTTCCTCCAAGTGTCGCTTTTCCCTAGATTTGTGGCATGCGCATCATGAGCATTGAACTTATTTATTTGATGCTTCAAAGCTCACTTATTCACATCAATCTTGGATCTCTAACATCCCACAGCACATCCAAGAGTCTTCAACACATGCAGCTTAGATATTTCTAGTTAACTCCGCTTAACTTATCTTTTGCAGCATCTCTATCGCTTTTTGTGTTTTGGCTTGTGTGAGTGTTGTTTGCTTGATTTATGTGAATGCTTTTTGTCATTTATTTTGATATTAGCTTGTACTAGTATTGTTTAATTTTTCATTAGCATCTCACTATTGTCATATGCATGACACTATTTTGCACAAATGGTCATTGATTCGGCGACTCGTTTCACAGACATGCATGTTGTTCCGTTTTATGAATCTTGCATTAACTATTTGCATGCATGATCATTTACTCCTACTTACACTCAATATCACCATGCCTTCACATTCACATTTTCTTTCAGTTTCCTATCGGCGGATCTGTGTAACCTTGGCCTAGAATCTGCCTCACCAAGACAACGTTGTGCAATCTTGAGAGGGAAGGCTCTACCTTCCTCCCATAAAATGTGCATTTTTTCCCAGTGACTGTCCTCCAATCTTGCATTGGTCAATTCTGAGGGACAATGACTACTGGCCTAGAAAATTGTGCAATGCAGTCACTGGGCATGCAACCCTTGATAGTTGGAATTGCGCATTGCGCAATCCCAGCAACCAGTAGGCCAGTCTAGATTACGCATTGAGCAATTCCAACAGCCCAAAATGCCTTTTGTGCAGTAATAGCAGCCAATCTCTTGACCTCCCAAAAAAAATTGCACAATCCTTGTGAGTCAATCCCCAGTTATGTTTCATGTCATTCCTCAAGTTCGATTTGGTTTTAGCTGACAGATTTCTTTCCATGAATGTTTCCATGTCTCTAGATCTAGCATGTGTTTGTCCATTACTCACCAGTTCAGGATCAATGGCCTCCAAGAGAGCAGGATCAAAGGACACTGACGAAACTGAAACTGGAGCAGTAGTTGAGCGAGTGTCTACAAGTTTTCCAATTTATGAAGACACCAAGTTGATTGTAGACAAGGACATCATGTTGGGATGGCAAGAGGTCAATGATGCATTTGCAGGCACATTTGGGGAAGACCTGGAAGACCACCAATTCTATGTAACATTTAGAGGTTCGGCTTGTACCAGATTGCATACAGGTATCCTGTGTTCACATGCATGGACATGATACATTGGATCATCTCGCACACTAATCCCGAGACAATGACATTGAGTAGTGTCATAGAGACGGAGATTTTTACCTTCAGGGCATAGGATGATGAACATTTATACCATATGTCAAAGCCCATGATCACCATGGGGACACCCTTTAGCATACCCAACAATAATGCCAACTCCAGAGACATCTTGAAGAACTAGGTAAAGAAGTTGGCCAAATTTAGGATGACCCCCAACCAGGTTTACAAGATGAAGATATTGCGGAAGGCATATCAATACTTGGTCATCTTTGCATGTCACTTGTATGGCCAAAAGAGCACGGAAACCTTCCCACGAAGTTGGGTGATCGCTTTGGACCAACTGGCCAGTGAAGGCAAAGCATGTAACTGGTATGACATGTTGGTTCACAGGCTGAAGGAATAGGTAACAAGAGCTCGACAGCCACCCAAGGGCTTGAAGTGAGCATGGACATTGGCGGAGACCTCTGTGAACACTTATTGTAAAATCTTGTCCGAATGAAGCTTTAGAGGACTTATGACACAGTTGTCTGATCATTTTTTCACCCCAGTGTACAAGATGATATTTGAACAGGATCCATCCTACATATCGAAGGCAACAATTGAGGCATTGATAAATATAGTAGAATGGTATGCCTCACCATCCACCACCTTCATACAGATGTATAGCGCGGAGAAGCCTCCACATGTTCTATCGAAGTTTCCCTTGGACAATCTCGTCATGCAGGAAGTATTATACCACACCTTGGCATGATTGTCAGCTAGGTTTCATCGGAAGAAGAAGGCACCTTAGCCTTCTCTTCCGTTGTGCATCAGGTTATACGAGATATGAAGTTTCAAGCATGCAGATGTCGAAGCATAGGAGATCAAGAAATATCCATTCGATGCCTAAAGCTACAATCTGTATGACCCGTACTATTTTGTAAAAGATCACTGCATGAGAGTACAGCTTCAATGGATCCACAAGGCATGTCATTGGGTGGAGGAGGACCCATGGAGATATTTTTATAGCTTCTCCAGACAAAATGAACCAGTCAACATCATTGTGGAATGGTTAGTGAAGCAGCATCCTAGAGAGCACCAGCAGCAGCAAAGGTAAACATACCAGCACGCGACAAGGGCAAGAGGAAGATTGTCGATAGCATGGAGGAGGAACAAAGTTGCAAGTTCCGAGCAAACCCACTTGTGTAGAAAGCATCTTTGGCAATAGAGGAAAAGAGGAAATAGTGCAACAAGAGGAACGTGCAAAGGCAGAGAGAAAAACAAAGAACAGAGGAAACAAGGAAGGATTTGCATGATTTCAAGGAGAAAATCTGGAAGAAACAAGAGTTGCGTAGACAAGAGAAGGAAGTGTAGCAAGAACAGGTACAGTAGGGGGTGCAACATGTACAAATAGATGAAACTGCACCCGTACAGGTAGTCGACTCATTCAAACAGCTAGCACCTAGCAGATAGGGTGAGCCATCGTAGGAGTAGGATTTTGCTCCAGAGATTGAGAAAGCACTTGAGCAGATGGATATGGATATGGAGCAATAGGAGTTAGAGAAGGACACTGACCTCATGCCTCACCACCAAGAGGTCAACCCACTAGCTTCATTGCATCCGGAAGTGGAGAAAGTCCCAAGCGACCAAGGAGACATTGAGATCCTTGGAGACAATCCGGAGGAAGAGATGTACAACATCTCATTCGATGAATCCCAACATAGAGTTGTGCAATCTCATAGAGTGTCGACTCTGGATGATTATACATATTGTACACATTTTGAGTAAAGAGTGATCATGTCTAACATGCACAAACATCCAATAGCATTGGCCGATACTAGCAAAGCATATGCTGAATCCACTAGCTTGAGCGTTTTCTTCTTGATAGTTGAGAACGAGTTAATTGCAAAGGAGTTACAGATGACCAAGTAGGGATGAGAGTTGGTTGCAACATACGCCGAGGAGAGTTGAAGAAGGAAATATTGGATGAAGTATTGTCCCTTGACACAGTCATGCGGGTGTTGTATTTGAAGTTTGGTATTGTGCATAAGGTAGTTATCCATCTCAATAGTTGGTAGCAGTGGTGTGTGAGGAGAGCACATATCTTGTCGAATGTGCATGTTGTTGTTGATTACATGAAAACATGGACAATGAGATACAAGGGAGCCCTGTTACACTTGCCTAAGATGATGAATCCCAGATCAGTCGAGCTGAAGGCATGCATCCGAAGTTAGATCTGGAACTATGAAGATCTCTTGTAGCTCATCACTAGTCTATAGGCTTCCCATGCATGGGTATTTAGGAGTATGGATGTTGTTGTATGCACACATGTGATCCCATCTATTAGGACACTCACCTAGGCAAAGCCAAAGGCATAGGTCCAATTGGAGCTTGACTCGTACTTTGATGAGTTGATGCACGTAGCCACAGCCCAGACTTGGTGATCAGTGCAAACACCATGCACAAGTATGTTGTTGGTTTGGATGCACTCAAGACAATGATGCACATGTCATCAGACAAGTTGGACAAAAGAGCTCGAGTAGTGTACACGGATGCTATGGAGGAAAGATTTCATTTCCAAAAAGATGTCACCTTAGAGTACACAGACACCATCGCAGACTACCGAGCTTGGCATCAATTTTCTATTGTTGACCACCATGAGGATGTCAAAGAGTTGGTCTTCCCAGAGTTTTCCAAGTCATAATGATGTCTTGCATGGCTTTCTCAAGCCTATTTTGTCTCACATGGGTACATCTAAATATTGTATGTAATGTCTTGTCAAGTGTAAGTTCAAGTGTCGATATTTGGATGCAACATTCATAGAGTAGATGAAGAATCTGGAGGGTAGATAAATTGTCACAAAGGGGAAAGTCAAGGACCACCCCACCCTTGGCTATAAATATTCCCTCATAACTCATTGTAAAGGCTTTTGGTCAGCGAAGCTTCTGATAGGATATCTTCGAGAGAGCTTGGATAGTATTGTAACGAGCCTTGGCTTCTTCACCACGCAAATCTAGTATATCTCTTTGGAGGAGCAGGCGGCAATGACTGTAATGTTCCACTGTCAGAACTAGTGGTTGATCATGGATGTATTGTATGACTACAACCTACACTTCTTAATATAACAGAGCCAGCACGTTTCATGCATATGTTGTATGTATTTCAGCTATCTTTTTTAATCTAAATGATATATGTATTTGTTTTCTTACACATCCATGTGTAGCTATTTTCTATATATGTATGTATGAATCTTACTAAAATATGTTGTTGGTTTAACCATCACTTTAGATTGCTAGCTTACTTTCCTTCCATGTTGTGATGCATCTTTGCTTATGTGTTCCTTTATTAACTATGTGCTTTCACAAGTTTCTAAGGGGTGCCCTCACCTCACCCTCCATGTGTACTCATGCACCCTCCTTAACTTACTACATATGTCACACCCTCGCTACCAATGGGGACATATTACTTGCCTCTGTGTGAAACTGTGGTCAAGGTGACACGGTACGACTCACTGTTGGGACTCCTGCACCAAACGATCTGAGATCTAATTAGGACTTATTATTGGGGAGATCCCCTGACATATTGGTGGGTCGAGCACCATAAATAGTACCAACTACCAATTAGGATCCATTAGGTGGTGAATTAATGAAAGATACGCCATTAGTTAAAACTTCAGCATGTCACCACCCACATCACCCAGCAAGAAAATAAATAACAAGATGGCAACGAATTAGCAACAAGGACAACAACCCCTACATGACAAATAGAGAGTTGTGATGATCCACCCACATCACATCAACACAGAGTAACTGCCAGGATCAACTCCCATCTCAAGCGAGGGAGACACCAACTAGATCAAGCACCCACATGGCACTGGGATGGCTAGATGTACAAGCATGGTACCAGTGGACTACTCTTTTGAGTAGATCTTATTATTGTGTTCTTCTTATGTTTTGGGGACAAAACATGTTTAACAGGGGTGGAATGTAGTATACCTAAGGGGGATATTATGGGGTACAGAGGGAGGTACCCAAGGGAATAATGTAATAATGTGATGGGCCATAGTTAATAAATAAAGTGGTTAACCCACATCATGTAAGGGACCACTAGTTAGGAATAATGTGATAAGATCATTATATTAGATATGTGGTATTGAGAGACCCATGGTAATGAACCATGGTATTATATGTATGAAGTCTATATAGAGGCTAAAGACTCCCCATTGAGAGATTTCAAGGATCATGGTATTGGCAATCATATGGCTTGTGGAGTGTTCTCCTTACTTAAGGAGTGACTGTATGGTGTTACCCTACCTCAAGGGTTTTGATTAATAAAGAGAATAATTTCTATATTTTGTGTTTGTAATTCTCTTGAGATTATTTGCAGTTATTGGGTATATTTTCATTTTTATATATTTACGAGTTATATCTACTACATAGAGCCACTGAACTCCTACCATCACATTAGTGTTTGGTACATCCACCGCAAAGAAATTATCTCTCATTGTATAATTCCCCATGATTAGCTTCAATTTAGGGCATATCTGGTGTAGTCCATCTGATGGCCACATGATACAGCTATTGTGAAGCCATCAAACTCCTCTACCAGAATCTCTCTCTGGTCAACCATGGTTGCATCTCTGAAGTTATGGGAATACTTTCCATCAATAAATTGTCACCTTTTTCTTTTCCAGAACCCCTCTAACTTAGAAAGTATGATACCTGGGGAATCCTGACATGGTGTAATAATAGGTTCTTTGCCTTCATCCTTTGAAGTCTCACCCTCGATTATTTGGTGTCCTTGTTTCTAAGGCTACTTTAGCATTGGCTCCTCATCATCATCATCATTGTTGCCACTCTTTGAATATACCTCAATATAATGGGTCTTCCTCACTTTTTCCTTTCATGCACACTTGTGCCCTAGTGCCCAAGGCTCTTGAAATCTGAAATAGAGCTTCTCCTTTCTCAACTCCTTTTGGGTCTCCTTGTCCGAATTTTGTTTCGCAGTGCCCTCCCTTTGACAATGTTTGACTTATTTGGTATTCTTGGGAAAGGAAGGCTTAGGAGGGAATCTGCTCTTAGGAACAACATAATGCATGTCCATGTCTCTGTTAACTGCATCACAAAGAGTGGCAGGTTGATATCCTTTGACCCAACTATATAGAGGCTCAGATAACCCCTCCACAAATATCATCACCAGTCTAGCCTCCAAAATGTCTATGACCATAACTGTAGTCTCTAAAACTATGAAATGTAGGGCTCTAGACTTCCTAAGTTTAACCAACTCCCAGAAATGAAGCTTTGGATCCTTCCTATCAAACTCTCTATGAGCCTCTAATTAAAATTAGTGTATGAGGTGATGTTGGTGTGACCCAATGTTGCCAACCCATGGTATCACCACTTATGGGCTTTGTTATCCAAGTGAATATGGCCAACTTAATGTCCTCTTCCTCCATCATTTGATGTAACTGGAAATATGTATCTATCTTTCATACCCATGGATGAACTGGGCAATGAGATGACCCATCAAAGTAAGGAATGGTCACCTTCCCCAATGTCTTCTGTAGCTCGTGATTCTTCCTCAAACCTTCTGAACTACCTTAGGCTTACTTTTTAGTTGGAGCTGGCAGAACTCAGTGAAACTCACAACAACTTGGAACTCACATCCCAATGTTTTATACTCCTCCAAATAATCTACATAAGGGATCACGTAACTCATCTTATCTTCTTGGTCCTCTGTTGTTGCATATTGAACTAAGACATAATTAGTTTGAGTGCTCTATTGTGTAAGTTTGAATGGCTTTGCATGGTAGTATGAGCATGCCTGAACTCAACATTGTTAGACCCTTCTCCATTAACAAGATCCTTCTCGGAGGAAGTCCCTTTATTTTCTATCCCACCCATCAGATCCACCATATCCTTTTGGCATATATCCAAATCATTCAATACACTAAGAAAGTTGTTGAATGCTTAAGTTTCCTTTCCCCTTGTGTCTAGCTCTTCCTTTTCAAGTGTCTCTTCTACCCTTTTTCCATTTCTAGGGGTTTCTTCTTAATCTCTTCTCTTCCCTAGATATTCTTCTTCTTCCCAAATGGGAGTGGACTCTCTAACTTGAAAGCTCCTTCTATAGGTTACCCCGCTGAAATGATTTTCTTATGAATTCATAAAATTGTTGATAATCTACCCTTAAACACCACATCTCCCAAAGAACATGCTCTGATACCACTTTAGATACCCACCACGGATATTTTGGAAAGGACCCAAAAAAAAATTCAGTTTTAATAGTTCAGTTGACTGTGGTGTTTTCACAAACAGTTTGAAACAATGTGTTGTAGATGATCCTTTGACGAATTATATTATAAATAACACTAACAATTCCAAGCACACATGACAGAGATACTTAGGAGCAAATTATAACCATTTTTGCATTGAAACTACAGGCATACATACACTACTAACACACACTTTAATAATGACAGAGAACTTAGATAGAAAATACCAATGAATAATGGAAGAGATAATGATTGTAGATGAATGTTATAATATCAAAGTAAGACAACAATACTAATCCTCCATATTGAGACTCTCTCTCTCTCTCTCTCTCTCTCTCTCTCTCTCTCTCTCTCTCTCTCTCTCTCTCTCTCAAATATATATATTATATATATAATATTATATATATATAATATATATAATATACATATACACATATACATATACATTACATATGTATATAATATACATATACATATACATATTACATATACATATACATATTAGCATACATACACACACATACATATATATATATATATATATATATAATATATATATATATATATAATATATATATATATATATATATATATAATATATATATATATATATATCCACACCAACGAGGAAATACTTGACTTCAAGATTTGGTAACACACAAAGGTTCTCCTCAGCACTTCAATCTTGGTTTTATCTCTGAAATCAACCCCAAAAATACTTGAGAATACATTAGTAAGGAAGAAGAGGGTGTATCCAATAAATAAGAAGGAAACTTGCTCCACCCACATACAAGTAACATTACCCTTTCATTATCTCTGACTCTCAGCCCCAACATCCAGAAATCTCATCCAGCAAGAGTAGTATAGAAATCAACCTTTAACTGGAAACATGTTCTACCTTTCCATAGAAAAAGTCAACCCACTAGGTATACTCAACTTTAGAAGCTTCAACCCACAGAGATGTGGCTTATCTTTGACCCTCTAAATTCAGAAAACTCCTCCTACATGTATATATAAAACTCAATAATAGAAAATAAAATCAACAAGTAACACATTTTTCCTCCATTATCTTCTGCAAATCTTCTTCTTAGTAGAATAATAGTGAACTTTGAGTGATTCCGCTCTCTAAACCAACTAGGGTGCATAGTTTCAGCACCGAAGCTAGCAATGATGGCCAGGATTTCTCAAATTATAAGCTCTCTTCGAAAAGCTCTCCAAAATCTCTTTTCCACAAATTGCAAGTGATAGAATGAGGAGAGACTCCTCATTTTTCTCCTTTTATAAATTAGTGGCCACTTTTTGCTGCCATTTTACCCTTTTAATTTTATAAATTCACTTTAGGAACTTTTCACTTTATAAATTGAAAGTGACTTTTCATTAGCCTAGGAAATGGCCCTTTTTCACCACTTTGACATTTATAATGTTTCTCCTAGGTGAATCATGTTCCCTTAGTTAAATTTTCCCTTCCTTAAGCTACGAGAACTTTATTAGGATAGTGGTACCTTATCTTATGCTTCATAAGCGGTTTGGGACATTACAATCCTCTATTACAAAGATTACTTTCCCTCAAGCAACTTTAGCTTTGATTTTTGAGCACCTGTTCACCCTCCCAAGTGGAATTCTTAATAGGTAAATCCTTCCATTTTATCAGGTACTTCTTTATGGTTATATTCCTCAACATTATCTCCCTTGCCTCCAAAATCTCATATGGAACTAGAACTAGCTCTGCTTCCTCATGCAATGGTGGGGGATCAATGGAGGCAACTATGTGCTTCCCCATGGCCTTTTTGAATAACAAAACATAGATGATGTTGTGAATTTTACATCCTTCAGGAAGCTCAATCTCATTGGTGACTTCCCAGACTCATCTCATGACTATATAGGAATGTTGAACCTAGGTTTCAGTGTTTATTCCCCTTTTTTTTTAGCAATGAATTCGTGTGGGGTTGAAGAATAAATTACGCCATGTCTTCCAACTCAAAGTTATGTTATATCATGTGATTGCCTACATATATTGTTTTTTGGTTATGACACATATGTAAGTTGTCATTGAGGACTCGTAGGATATCTTAGCTCTCCTGAATCCAATATTTATCTAAAGGGGCATGGATCTCCCCAAATACACGATCTAAAAATTTAAGGGCATCATATTTGTACAGTGCTTTGAAGGGAATCATACCAATAGACATGTGGAAAGTGGTGTTTTAGTAGTGCTCCCCTAGATGCAAACACTTTATCCATCCCTTTTGTTGGAAATATACATAGTTCCTGAGGTAAACCTCTAGCCACTTGTTGAATATCTCAGTTTTCCCATCAATCTATGGGTGGTAACTATTTCTCGATGTCAGCCCAGTCCCCACAAGTCTAAATAACTCCTACCTTAATCTTCCCATAAATATATTGTCTTTGTCACTCACGATGGTTTTGGAAACCCATGCAATCAGGAAACCCTCCTGAAGAACAACTTGACCACCTATGTTAATGGATATTTAGTGTTGGGTTGTGTTATATTCTTTCCACGACTAACCTACGTAGTGAACCGGGGGGTTAGAGGGGGGG
>APFE031547969.1:141230-174211 GCA_000404065.3 Pinus taeda
CTGTGTAACTGAAGAGCAAGCGATCGCGCGCGCTCAGTACCTAGACTTAGTTTATTCTCAGTCTGGTACTTTGTATGAGTACTTGCCAGACGCCCCCAGGCCCGATACATCCAAGGCTCCACCCAAGCCATCTGTTGATGGAGTCATTGGCTCTGTAAACCAGGCCTCTAAAAAATCATCGAATCCTGGGAAGCAAAAGTCAAGTGCATCAAACGAAAACACTTCCCAGGGTGTTGTAAATTCTGGTAACACTTCCGAGGTCAACGCCGTTCAGTCCACCACAGTGGTCAAGACCTCGAAAGGAAAGAAAAAGGAAAAGGGGAAAGGGAAAAATAAATCCGAGCAACCCAAACAGGAATCCTCTAAACCTCCCGTCGAGGAAGGAGCTAAACGCAAACCTAAGTATCCTTGCCTCATTTGTGAGGAAGATCACTACACTAAGGACTGCCCTAGGCGGTCCGAAGTTAGTCGTTTGCCGAAAGGTGCTCCTGGGGTCCCTGCGGTTCTGAAAGAACCCTTTCCCTCTCAGCAAACTCAGATGGTGGCTGACCCCTCTTCTTCTCCCTTCAGTTCCCAGGTCTTCATGGCTGGAACTATTCCTATTCATGTAACAACTCGAGCAAAGGAGTATCTGTTGTCCGCCGGGAAGGAGCTAGAGGTTCCCTCAAGTGCTCCTTCATCCAGCTATGGTCCTCTCCATATCGAGAGACCGAGTACTGAGACGACAATCCGACCCCCTCCCAAAGGGGCACTCAAGAGGTCTTCTTATAACTCGAATGCTCGTGCTGCCCAGCACTATAGCATCGTGGAGGACTTAGCGCAGGCTCCGTCTGCTATGTCCGCCTTAGAGGTCCTACAGGGCTGCCCCCCCCAGAGGAAGTCCCTGCTATCTGCCATCGGTGGCATCGACCCAGCGGACTCGGATTTGATTACCTTCGACCTCGAGAGCCATGTTCCTCGACTGCCTCATCAGATCGCTTTCCTCATTCAAGTCGTCATCAATTCTAAAATGATCCATCGTACAGTCATTGATGAGGGCGCATCAACCTGCATTATGTCTATTGCATGTTGGAAAGCCGTCGGGTCTCCGACATTGAGTCAGTCTCCGACGACCTTGGAAGCATTCGACGGGAGAGAATCTCGACCTTATGGTATTCTTCAACGGCTACCGATTACCTTAGAAGGGAAGACTGTAGAAGTAGAAGTCGAGGTTGTGGACGCAAATCTCACATATAACCTCCTTTTGGGCCGGAGCTGGACGTACGCTATGCGTGCTATGGCTTCATCCCTCTTCCGTGTCATTCGTTTCCCCCATCAAGGGAAAATTGTCACGATCGACCAACTCTCTTTCTTCGCTTCCTCTTCTGAGGGAAACGTACCCTTCGTTGAGCATACCTCCGTTCCGTTTGAAAGCGTGGGAGCCGGGCTCTTCAAAGAACCCGCCCTTATGGATGTTTTTTCCCTCCCACCTCCCAACTTCGCCTCGATCTCTATGATCTCGGTTCATTTGATCCTTGGATCCTTCCTTCCATCGACCAGATAGAACCTTGGGGTGAGGAGATGCTGTTGAGTCCAGCCGAGCTCAACTACATTGAAATTGTTGCTGCATCGGCCTCTCATGATCAACCCACCGTCACGAGCGGGGCTCTCGACTCAGATGATTTTCCCCCTTTGTTAGGAGAATACACCTCCTCGGATCCATTGAAGGAAATATTTCCTTCCGATGAGGCTATTATAGAGACTATGTCTCTGGATGAACGTCCGTGGTTTCCTCTTCACCACCGTTCCTCCTTTCTCCCTACCTTTCGGGAAACATTGTTGTGTCTTGAGCGGTTTGCTCCTTGTCTCCCTTCTCAACCCCTTCAGACGCCCATTCAGATTTATCACACATCGTCCAAAGGGAATTTAGGGAACATCACACTGATGCAACCGATCGACATCTCTCTTAAAACAGGGATTGTCGAGAACATTTACATAGGAGTGACCTGCACTCCTGAGGAGATTCAGGTGTATATTGCACTTTTTCGCGAATTTCGCGATGTCTTTGCATGGTCCTATGAAGAAATGCCCAGTATTGATCCATCTATAGTAGTGCATGAGATACCAACGTATCCCGGGGCCAAACCTGTTCGCCAGCATTTGTGTCCCGTGCACCCTCATAAGGCGGCAACCATCAAAGCAGAGGTTGAAAAAATTCTTAAGGCGAGATTTATTTATCCCATCCCACTAACAGAATGGGTCTCAAATATCGTCCCTGTTGACAAAAAACAGGGCACCATTCGTGTCTGCGTTGATTACCGTGACATTAACAGAGCTTGCCCAAAGGACAACTACCCCACGCCATTCATTGATCAACTCATTGATGAGTGTGCAGGTAGCGAGATATGTTCTTTTATGGACAGCTTCTCTGGTTACAACCAGATTAACATTGATCCGGCTGATCAACACAAGACGGCCTTAATCTGTCCCTGGGGCACCTTTTCTTATAAAAAGCTCCCCTTCGGCCTCAAAAATGCCGATGCTACCTTTCAGCGTTCGATGTCTTATGCTTTCCATGATATCAGACACATCGTACAACCTTATCTAGATGATCTTCCCGCTCATTCAGCTAAGCGCGCGGACCACCCATCGCATCTTCGTGAAATCTTTCTTCGTTGTCGACACTATAATATCCGATTAAATCCGCACAAATGTGTCTTCTGCATCGAATCTGGTCGACTTCTCAGGTTTATCGTCTCCCGAGAGGGTATCCGTTTGGATCCCCTTAAAGTCGAGGCAATCGTGAATCTTCCTCCTCCTGCTACTTTGCAACAATTACAGAGTTTACAGGGGAAAACTAATTTTCTAAGATGGTTCATCCCAAACTATGCCGAAGTGGCAAAGGGTTTTACCCGGTTACTCAAGCGTGACACCCCATTCTGGTGGGATGCCATAGCCGAGGAGTCATTTGCTCATCTCAAAACCCTCCTGGTTTCCGCCCCTTTGTTGCGGCCTCCAAATTACCATCGCGACTATACACTCTATTTGGCCAATACCACTATCGGCATGGTTTTGTTTCGGGATGACGGTGATGGCATCGAGCATGTCATTTATTACCTTAGTCGCAACTTATTAGACACGGAGACTCGATATGCATATGTCGAGAAGTTGGCTCTCGCCGCAATCTGCGCCGTCCAACACTTCCGTCACTACATTCTGTTGCGTACTACTACGGTGATTTCAGATTGTAACCCCATGACCTACATTCTTTCACGACAATTGCTGGGGGGAAAATACTCAAAGTGGATCGTGATCCTCCAAGAGTTCAACTTGGAATTTACTGCGGCCAAGTCCAAGAAATCACTCGTTTTTGCTAAACTTTTGTGCTCTTTGCCATCCGCCGCTACTTCCTCGCAGATAGAGGAGTCTATTCCAGATGAGACTCTTTTCCTTATTAGCACCCTCGATCCATGGTATGGGGACATGATTGTCTATTTGCAGACGTCCTCCTTCTGCCCCGAGACCTCGAAAGACGCTCGTCGACGGATTCGTCACGAAGCTCAGCCATATCGCATAGTTGGGGACACCTTGTACCGCCTTGGGGTTGATTCGGTTCTTCGTTGATGTCTAATCTTCGAAGAAGCTGAAAGAGTTTTAAATGAATGCCACTCCGGCGCTTGTGGCGGTCACATGTTTGGATATGCCACCGCACAAAAGATCCTCCGTGCTGGCTACTTCTGGCCTTCCATTTTCAAGGACTGCATTCTTGCCTTGCGTTCTTGTCACGAATGCCAGATTTACCAGTAGAAGATGCGTGCGCCCGCTGCCCCGCTGCACCCCGTTGTGACCGTAGGCCCCTTTGCCAATTGGGGCATCGATTATGTGACATGTAACCCTCGCTCGCCCGGGGGGCATGGTTACATCATCGTTGCTGTAGATTACTCTACAAAATGGACCGAGGCGATGCCCACATTGTCGGAAGACGGTCATACGGCGGCGCAGTTTCTTTTTAACCATGTTATTTCTCGATTCGGGGTTCCACAAGCCATTGTCACTCATCACGGAAAACATTTCCGTAATCATATGATGGCCGAGTTGACAACCCAACTTGGACTTAGGCATGATAGTTCCTCTCCATACTATCCTCAGGCAAACGGTCATGTTGAAGCTGTGAACAAAGTCTTGGTAACGATGCTTCAGAGAACTATTGGCATGCATAAGTCTAGTTGGCATTTGATGTTGTTCTCCACGTTGTGGGCCTACCGGACCTTCGTGAAGGATGCCACTGGTTTCACCCCTTTTCAGCTAGTATATGGACTAGAGGCAACCCTTCCCATTGAGTGTGAGATTCCTTCACTCAAATTAGCCGTCGAGTTACTTCCCGAGACTACTCCTATAGAAGAGCAGATTCTTTACTTGGAACGACTAGACGAGACACATCATCTAGCCTCCCTAGCTATCGAAGCTCAAAAGAAGCGAGTGAAAACTCACTTTGATAACTCTGTTAATCCCTGCTCTTTCGTCGAAGGAGACTTGGTACTGCTCTACAATCAGGCTAATGATAAGCTAGGAGCAGGGAAACTCGAGCCAATGTGGCATGGGCCCTACATTGTAAAAAGAGTTCTACAAAAAGGTGCCTATGAGATGATCGATTATGAAGGCAATCCCCTGGACAGGCCCCATAATGGGCTGTATCTTAAGAAATATTATGCCTGAGTCCAGGCACTCTCTCGTTTATTTTTTACATGCATATGCTTTTTTACATTGTGTTTAGTGTGTGTGCATGTTCATTTGATTTTTGTCTTAGTGTGTCAGCGTGATTGCCACTTATTGTGTCTTTTGCTTATGAACAGATGTCTGGATCACCTTACGTTGGTTTCGCTGATGGTGCTTCCCGCAGTACTCGCAATCTGTCATCTGCGGCATGGGTGATCTACGATCCTCATGGTGAGTTAGTAGATATTCAAGGTGTGTGTCTAGGCTGTACAACAAACAATGTAGTTGAATATAGTGCTGTAATTGAATTATTAGTCGAGGCGATTAACCTCAGAATCCGCTCATTGGTTGTAAACTTAGATTCAAAGCTTGTAGTCCACCAGCTCAACGGACGATATTCCGTCAGAGATCATCGTATTTTAAGGTTGTATTTACGTGTTAAGTTATTGGAAAGATATTTTGATTACATTACTTATCATCACATTCCAAGAAGACTTAATGCTGTAACTGATGCATTGGCTAATTATGTATTAGACAGACATTTGTGAAATATGTAAATTAACAAAACATGAGAAGCATAAGATACAATAAAAACACCATGTGTATATATCTATATCTATATATATATATATATATATATATAGATATCGTGTGGCGCACTAAGGCGCTCAAAAAATAAGTGTACATGTTTGAATAAAGCCGGTATCCTCAGTACATCTGAGACGTATGTCTCTCAAAAAACATCAGTGGAAAATAAAACTTAGGTGTCTGCTACGATAGGTTATGCTCTCTATAGCATGCCACTGCTCGTGCCACCCGCCTCAAAAGGTGGTGCATCCTGGGTTCTACACCCACTGTATGGATCTGTGGAGCTATGGGGACCTCCTCGATCCCCTAGTAATCCGGGACTCCTGCTAGTAAGCCCTCAAGGTTGTGCACCACAGCCTCCATCATGTCACCTGCTGGGGGAGCTAAGGCCAAGATCGCAGCACCTTGCCCATCTCTCCGTGCCTCCGAGGCCAGGCCAAGGGGTCTCACAGGTCCCACATCTGCACATCATAGTGTTTATTAGGACATGTACATGAAAAAATTCGAAAACATTACAAAAGATAAAAAATCAAAAAGAGATCAAGTGTGTTACCTCCATCGTCCCACTGCGCTCTTGCAGGCAGTGGCAGGTCAGGATCACCGCAGAAGTCGATACTGGCATATGGCCAGTCCTTGACGAAGATAACCTGGCAATCTAGCCACTCTCGAAAGAAAACGCCCCAGGACACTGAGCGACCGCCACCTCCACGTGGCATGACCTGGGCCCATTTGATGGCCCTCGTCTCTTGTGGACTGTTAGGCGGATCCACCACCATTGTCTGCAGCTGAAGAGCTGGCACCCGCTCAAACATGAGCGGGAGTAAGAGTGATCCGTAGCCAAACTGCTTCGACTCTCCACGTTGGCAGTTATTCAATTGTCTCTTCATGCTAGTTGTCACAACTGCTGCCCAGTTGAAAACTGTGGGCTATAAAAACTCAAGAGCTAGCAATAGGTTGGCCTTTGAGGCCTCATGGTTGGCCAGATTTCCTGCATACCGCGTCACTAGAAAGAGTATAGTACGAAGGACTATGTCACCAGCACCCACTGATGGAATGCTTGCCTTCCCGCTCCGTGTCTTGTGTGCCTGTGGGCACACTCGGGCCATGAGTTGGTCGAGCGTCTCGCCGCTGGGTCGCTGCCCCTCCAGGATGGGCATCACACCTCGGCGTGACAATCCAGTCAAAAAATAGATATCCGAGGAATCAAACTCTATGTCACGGCCTCGGATCGTAAATTTCCCATCCGCTGGGTTCCAAGCTCTGATCAAGAGCTCTAGGAGGTCTGGTTGTGCCCTCAAGCGTGGAGTGAGAAAGAATTTCAGCAAACCACATGCCCGCATTGCATTATGGCATCCGGCATCAGCAAAAGCAGCAATATCTTCATCGTCGTGGGCCCTCTCTTTCCACACAAAGGCCATTGTGTCCTACATGATCACCAAAAAGCATTAGGTTGTCAATCATTGAAAATTATCCATTATCCATTGAAATTCTTAAAAAACCAATTTTCTCTGTATTTTCTCTAGGTCAGCGTGAAAGCACACGGGTTTTCTGCGCTGACTCGGAAAATGGTGTGTGTTGATAAAATCGATCAGCGCGGACCCGATGGGCAAATCCGCGCTGACCGAGAGCGCACCTACGCTCAAAGAATTTGGCCAAATGGCCAAATCCCACGGTGAAAATACTAAAAAATAGGCTTAAAATAAAGCGCAAGGCAAGGGGAACCTACCTGAAATCAGCTGTCGGAAGGATGGCGTCCGCACGATGAAGAATTTGCTCTGTCAACTTTGTAGTTCACAACGTTCTCCAAGGCTCAAAATGGTAAAATGGTAAAAATGATTTTTACCCCCCCTATTTATGGTAAAAGTTCTTAATTAACTTTGTAAAAGTGGGTTTTGTCATTTCTATCATAAATTTAATCCTGAAGTCACTATATTATGCCTTAATGCATGTTTTACTATGTTTTTCGACATATCGAACGGGTTTACAAGGGTGGTTTTCTTGTGCAGGTCCTCAGAACCGGCAAAGTCACGGCAAATCTATATACACTTGGTCCCAAAAAATGTCGTCTTTAAGCTCTTTTCCGACATAAAACAAGAAAAGATCGCCGAGCCTCCTTTCAGCTCGTTAAAAGGAACGAGAGGTGGTCATTTTTAAAGCTCTTTTTCCGACCGTTTAAATTAATAAAGATTGTCAGGTGTTTGTCGTTTCGCACTCATTACTGGCTCTAAAACGACGTACTTCTGACCGCTTTTTTACTTTTTCGGGTCAAAGTCACTATTTACGAAAAGTAATCCTCGGTCACAATGATCGGGCGGTTCTTTCGAGCACCATTTTATACTTTTTCGGGCTCGAGAGACACAACTTTACGAAAAAGCACCCCCCTGGAGTTTTCTTTTCAGCTGTCTTTTCAAACTCTCTAAACATGAAAAGACACCGAGTTCTTCCTTTGTCAAACTCGTTAAAACTTAATGACATCAGATTTCGTCGAAATGACGTTCCTCAAGCATATGCTATCACCGTCAAGCTTGTCATCCAAAAATAACTGGGGTACTCGCCAGAAATGGTGGGGGAAATAAAGGAATCATAATCGTCGTCATCGGCAGTATGTCGCTCTTGAACATGGCACTATTTGCATTCGTGTCTGGGTGGGGATGTCTCATCTCGTTTCACATTTGCCTCCATGGGTTTGGGTTATCCTATTTGACCATTCATCTGCTCATTGTCCTGTCATCACGACCTCTGATCATTTGACCTCAAATACTGCCAAATCCGTCATTGTGCCGCCGATATGTTCAAGAGAAGTTAGCCTCTGCAAGTATAACCTCCCTCTGATATTTCACACAAAACATATTGTCTCTTTCCATCTCGTGTCGATGATGTGGGAAACATTATGGCCCACCTTCAATGAAGATCACTTCCTGTCGACTTTAGCTCATTATCCAGGAAATTGACCTAGAGACTCCCTTCTGGTACCTTGGAGCCTACATGCCTCAATGGCAGGTTCTTCGTGTTCGACGCGAGGTTTTCATCATTGGCCTCTGATCGGATGACTCTATGGGTGTTCGACACCGGCTCATTTATTCGCACACCGTGGACTGTACCTATAGTACCTTGAGGACCATCGTCATTATTGGTGGCACCTCTCGCGTCTGTTAACAACTTTCATCATTGGTTGGTAATTAGACGATGTTCAAGCATGTTCGACTTCGACTCCTGTATTCACATGTTTGGACTTGTACTTTGTTCGGGTTTGGATGGAGCGCAAGACCCTGGTTCTAGTCTGTTGTGGACTAGGTTGCGATTTTGTGGATCATTATTACATGACCTCATTGATTGTGCTGTGCCCATACCTGAGTCTTTTTAGGATGGCGCGACCAACCTCTTATCATCATGGTCTCTTCAGCTGGGTGGCTACGTCCATACCACAGACCTTCTTCGTATGTCTTTTGGATGGCTGCGCCCATGCCTAGACTACATGTAATCAAAATATCAGTTGTATCTACGTGCAGGTTCTTCCTGGTGGTGTTCCGGTTCAGAAGTTTTGTAAAGCATTTCACCCCTCCCACTCTCTCGGGCTTCATGCTTTAGGGGGCATCTGTTACACAGTAAATTGTCACTGTCTCCTTGTCAGTCTCCCTACTGTGTCATGAAAACAAAATCCATCATGCTCATGCTCTCTGAAATGGCCAAAAAACCCTCTTTGCCTAAGTTTATTGGATCATCGCGACTATTATTGAAATAACCGCGCTGACTGGCAGATGATAGTGCAATTGGTGCGCTGCCAATGCAGAAGCACACGGGTTTCCTGCGCTGATCGAATTTCATAGCCAGCGCGCCCTCTGCTTGTACTAAGTCGCGCTGACCAGACCTCTTATGTTATTGGGATGCGATGTCAGCGCGCCAGTCCAGTTATGCACCTGCGCTGATCCTGTTTGGGTGAGTTTGTTCTAACAGCCAGCCTTCCAGATGACTCCAGACCTGGTTTTTGGCTTTGTAAAGGTCGCCCTCCTTTCTATGGCATGTCTGTTCGTCATATGAGCCACCTTTCTTGGAGATAAGCTTATCCTTCCACCATCCATGGAGACTCCTTCTCCTATATAAGCCTCCACCATTGCCATGAGCAGCTAGTTTTTTTGACATATAACTTTTGACATAGAGGAATTCATAGTGCTTTAGTGCTGCTCTTAATAGGCAGTTGATGTGTTAAGTGTGGATTGCTAGAGAGCTTAAGGAAGGTTGTGAAATCTTGTTGCCTTGTGTGAGGGAGAGAGTTGTTTGTCTTGGGAGATCTACCTCTAAGGGTGAATGCTTATGAGACTTGCTAGCTGGACCCTCTTGAGAAGGACTCAGCGTCAGAACATTGGTTGTACCTTTCACTGTTTTTGATTAATAAAAGATAGATGACTACTGTTATGGTTCCATTCTCATTTGTCTTATAATGGTTAATGTGAATTACATCCTTTCTGATTGATGTATAGTTGCTTTTACTAGATTTCACGCTTGTGTTTGTGCTCTCTTTGCATGTGCAGGTGTCCATCCACGAGGATAGTGGAGGATCGTGACCGACCAGAGCGAAGGAGCGAGAGCGGCATCTCTTCATCAAACAAATAGCGCTGGAATCCAAGTAGGTGTTCATTACCCACTTGTTAATTGCAACTAGGAACTTGCAGAGTAGAATTGATTGATTGTTGCTAGACCCGTTCTGGGCTAGTAGGGATCGCCTCTATCCGTAGAGGGGATTTACCTCTCCAACAGTGCATGTGAGATAGAATCGATAGGAAGGGTGGGTAACTTTTGCAGTTCAACACTGTAAGCATGTTGTACTGGTTTATTATGGTGAGGGTGTGGAATGAGTTGAGCAGGAAATTGTGGATGGAATGGAGCATTTTGATGATGTAGTTGATTGGGTTGAGTGGATGATTTTGATAGGTAAGCAAGATGTTGTGGAAGAGCTGGTGGAGAATGTGGAGGATGTGTTTGTGCTACAAGATGAGGGAGAGTAGCCATGCAATCATAAGATGAACCATGCCAAACTTGTAGACAAGATTGGTGGTGGTTAATTGAGATGGACATGGCTACCCTAACACATGAGGATTCCATAATGAATTATGAAAGTAAGTGAATAGAGAGGAAGTGTTTTGAACCATACCTATAGGCCATGATTTCCATGGTTTTGACCTTATTGTAGCTTCCTCATCTCTTTTATATGCTACTTCCATCCTAGATAAGGAAGAACAACTATCTATGGGATGCTCCTTTCGGTAATGAGGGAAAAACACTTCTTCAATTTCTTGATTTTTCTGAACCTGCAAAACACCCAATTTTGAATTCAGAGAGCTAATAAAATCAAATTTAAAATTTTCAAATAAAACATGATTTCAGCTTTTATGTCTCCTGTTCTTGTAGCAGATTTGGAAAAGAAAGAAGAAAATTCTCTAGAATTCTTACCAGCCTTGGAGATTCCTCTTAAATACCTTCTGCACAATTCACAAACATCATCATATGATAACTGAAAAAAATCACCTTTTCCTATTAGATTTAAGAGTTCTAAAACTTCATCTTTGATTCCTTTGAGTAGGAGTGTTTTTAAGATCTCTTTTTCCAAATACTTATGCTTTGATTTTTGAAGGTTGTATCGAAATTGCTCCATATAGTCCTCCAAGCTTTCATCTTCCCCTTGTATCATATCGAAAATATCTTCATTGGATTTGCGGTAGTCTTGGTACTTCTTCAAGAATATGTTCTTCATGTCCTCCCATGTTTGGATGTAGTTCCCACCTAGGCTTATGAACCATCGAAGAGCTGCTCCTTTTAGACTAACAGGAAACACTTTCAACCTCTGATCGTTAGTACAATAATCATATCCTCTACAAAGTATTTCAAACTCAAATAAGAATGTATCTGGATCTTCAATTGCCAAAACATGAAAATTTGGTAGAGAAGATGGGGGAATTATGTGCATTTCTGTCACTCCTCCTAGATCTTTGATAGGGAACTCAAAAGTTTCAATGTGAGCCATTTCTTACCATAATCGAAGATGTTTTTCATGTGTTTATTTGAGGCTCCTCCTTCAAATGTTTCTGTCAATTGGTTAGTGAAATAGGTGGTGCTTACATCACCACTTGAGTGGAATTATGAGATTTTTTCAAAAATTCTACCTCTAAATTTCCTACTTCAATCCCTATGAAATTTTGATGAAAAGCGGGTGGAGGAGAAAGCACTTTACTTGCTCATTACGCAGGTTCTTACCTCCCATTTTTAATACCCAATTCTTTCACAATAGACAAACATCAAACACCTACTTCAACTTCTATGCAATTGTGCTGAAAAGCAGGTGGAGGAGCAAGCACTTTACTTGGTCGTTACGTAGGTTCTTACCTTTTGTTTTTAATACCCAATTCTTTCCCAGCAGAAAATATCAGACATACATCACTCTTTGTGAAATGGCAACACTCTCCACGGCAACAACGCCAAAATGTTGGGTGCTAAAAGGTGTCTTTTAAAACTCCTAATTTCCTCACATTAATTATCAACCTGGGTAAGTCTTTTTGTTTAAAGAGTGTACACAATATGTGCAAGCTATAAATCCAAAGAGTAATGCTTTTTAAGTTGAACTATAAAACTTGATACAAGAGTGAACAGATGCATTTATAAAACTCAAGCTGCAACTATTAACGAAAACAAAACATCTAAGCATCAGGACTTAATCTCAAGCAAAACCATAATCAAATTTGAAGCAAGCAATTCAATTGAAAATAGCACCAACTGAGAGCATAGTAGCATCAACCAATCTCTTCTAGCTGATTTTATCTAAATCACACTCAATATCAATTAAGCAATTCAAATGAAAATGATGTCAACTGAGAGTTCAGTAGCATTAACCAATCTCTTTCAGTTGATTCTATAATAACCACACTCTTATTGTAATCAACCAAAAATAAATGTCTTAAATGATAATTAATTCAACCTGCAGTGAGCATAAATGAAATCAAATGGCAAAGTTGCGAAGTACATGAGATCAAAATAAAGGAAAGTAAACTAACTGCAATGTAAAATCACAGGAAATAAGAAGATATCAAATAGGGTAAACTTAGCAGAAAATGGAAAAACATCAAACCAGTTAGACTCGTGTGAATTAGAAAGATATTACTTGGAGGATAGTAGTTTGATCTACCAGAGGTCGAGCCCTAGCCACCAGCAAATATTGTTGAGCTACTTCAGAGAATATGAATGAACATCAACGTAGATTATGTATTAACCATTGAATTCAATCCTCATTACAATACAGTTGTGTTCTTCAAAAGAACATTATGTATATTGAAATTACAATTGGGGTCCCAAGCGAAAGGCTAAATCTTTCCATTCTATCCTACTACCTTATCATTCCTATCTAATCTATCTCTACTAATTTATAATGATGTCCCTCTTTGATCTCTGTTCTCATTTAAATATACAGAGAGCAGAGAGAAGTTACAACATATATGATTACAAAATGATTCCCATAACAAAATTGGATTGTTCACAACAAATTGATCAGCAAGATCATATCTGAAATATCTTTCCATCAGCACTCAACAGGAATAGGTCAAATTTGGTATTGCCACTGAGATACTTTGGAAACCAGTCGCAACAATGAATCTGAGAAAAGCATCTTCAGAGAACCTTCCGTTTCTTTTAATACAGACCGAATTTGGGAAAACTGCTCATTATAAAACTAATTTAGTCCATTCTGAACAAAACCCATGTTTCGAATTTTCCAGATTCTTCTCCATTTTCCTGAAATGTCCAATGTAAAATTGTCACTTCTTATTCCAGCAAATTTCTGAGTTGGAATATTTAATGATGAGCCGAAGATCAAAGCAATTTGGAAAATATCTTGGAGGCTAAAATGGTGAGTGATGTTACAACAAATTTATTAATAAACCATCATTGGTAAAATCATGCATAATAATCATCAATTTATTAAAAATAAAGGAGAAGAAATAATATTTATCCATAAGAGCATAAATAATTATAAAATGGAATTATATGATAAATGATGTGATAAAAAAGCGTAGAAATGGATGAAATATATGTTAAAAAGTGATAATAATAGTGACATATTAACGGCCCAACAGTGGGAAAAGGAAAACATTAAAGAAAAAAAAGAAAGCAAACACTACTCCTACTCCTAAGCTAAAGAGGGCATGGGCCTACTCACTTAAAGTGATACTTCCAATATAGCCACCAATGCATTGGTTGGCTCATGTAGGTGAAGGCATGGTTGAAAAGAATGATATGTAAGAAAACAAACAAGAATGAAAGATAAAACAATGAAAACCAACACGCTCAAAGTTTGAATTCATAAAAATAGAAGATTTAACGAGTAAAAGCACAAGACAAACACTATGTGGGCGTACCATGTTGAAGCATCATACTATGTGCAGACAACGAACATGTACACTCTTTCAATCTTGATAGATGAGAAAACATGCAAAAAGAAGAAAATATTCTCTTAGCAACATGACTTGCTATGTATGATTCCTCCAATGCATGAGCGATAGGATCGTTTGATTTTGGTGTTGGATGTGAGATATGTGGTTCAGATTGATTTTCAATACAAATAAGAGAGTGATGAGGAGCCTGGGTGTTTTAATGGATTTTTGATTGGAAGTGGAACTTTCCTGAAGGCTTTGAGAACCTAAAATAACCATCAGTGCGGGTTGAAGTGCCCTGACAGCTTGAGTGGTTTCTGCTTCATCAGCAGGTAGATCATCAAAGACGAGTTGCTTAGAAAGATCAATAGAAAGTGAATCATCATCATGATCTAATGAGTGAGTGAAGAAATCATGACAACCATGATAAAAAAATTCGAAATGAGGATCATCATCCTCATGATCTGATGAATCATAGAGAGGGGTTGATGAGAAACAAAAAGTTTCACCCTCTGAATCTCCAGGAAGAAAAGATGAAAGATTGGGTGGACTGAGAAAGAAACATTTGTCCTCTCCACAATCAAATGAATGATTGACATCCTGTGTGTCCTGTGAATGATCAAAAGTAGAAACATCCTAGAATGAATTTTCACAAGAGAAATTAGAAATGGAAGAATCACAAAATATGTCACGAAAAAGTGGATGAGGTGTAGACGAAAGGAGTTCATCCTTCACTGCAGGTTCTTCTTTGAATTTTGACACATACTCATAAAAAATGACAATGCAAGTTGGCTACTCATCACCAACTCTATCGACAACTTGACCCTCATGAACAAAAAATGTGGAGTCCGGAATGGGTGAACACAACATAGTACAATCCGAAGGATCAGAGGAACCGGAGGATGGAGGTTGAGAAAACAAAGCCACGTGACAACCATCGGGGTTGCACTCCAAATCTGCACAGATATCTAGAGCAGGTGGGGTGGTAGGATGTGATAGTTTAATAGATGGGTTCGCAACTTCTCCCACCTCATCCTGCAGAGCTAGATTTGTTTGATGAGAAGAGCACAGGGGGTCACCTTTGAAAACAACAATGTCCGTTTTAGATTTGGAAACTCTAACATCGAGGTATGGTGGGAGGGGTTCAAATGATTCTAACTCATGAGGATTTTCATATATGTGAAGAAGATGCTAAAATATTTCATTGAGAAATTGCCAATCAATTTCATCTTCTGGGATTTGAAAATAAATATTACAGAAGCAGTCCCAAGTTTACACAATAGATTCATAAGGTCCTTTCTTTAACTCTAGAATTTTTTTATTGAGTTCTTTGTGGTCATAATGATAGAAAACACATATTAGCTCTCTAATCTTGTGATAATATGAGTGAATAGATGCTGCAAGTAATGTGTGACACCATTTCTTGACATGTATTTTGAACATGTAAGCGAACAACCCATAGGAAATGTCATTTGAGGGGACTTCATTCCTATCATAGAAGCCTAAGAAGTAAACTCCATGTCTTATGAGCACTGCTTCGCCTTCGTTGTTGTACTTGATTTGTGACAAGTCATTGATGACATCCTCTGACACTTCGAAATGATGTGGATGAGAAAATCATGCTGGGGTTGAGATTGTAATGTAAGTCATGAATGATGTGCATAGATTCAATACAAACTTTAAGGGCTCAAATTTTCATCTAGCCCTCCTTCTAGCACCAGAAATTTTGACAGTGTTCGACCTGCCAACATGTCACGGTATTTCCCTGGTAAGAAGTCCTAACTAGACCTTGAACTTTTTGGAGTAGGAGTCCCAGTAGTGGGTAGTAAAGTAGAACCTTGAATGTGGTAGCGTGCAGAGGTAAGTGTGACAAATTTAACACATCTGCAACAAGATTCATATAATTGCATACAATATAGTTCCTACACGAATTGATAAGTTAAATAACATTCATTGCTAAAGCAACCAGAATAGTCCAACTACAATAAGAAGAAATGAATGAAAACGTGTTGGATCTATTATATATTATAAAGTGAAAGTCCCATTCATACATACATGATTGAAAACAACTAGCCCCAATAGTGGAACGTTATAGTCAACACCGCCTTCTCCTCCAAAGATATGTACTCTACATTATCAAGAAGCTAAGGCTCGTCATAATACTCTCCAAGCCTTCTCTAAGAAATGCCAAGCCAAAATCTTGGCTCCCAAAATCATATACTATGACTTATGAGGTTCTATATATAAAAAGGGGTGCGGTGACCCTTGACATTCCCCTTTGACTCTTTGACTACATTCATGACTCTTCATATTACATAGTGATTGTTCAAATTCTACTAGAGACACTTGGAATTTCACTTACAACATGTTTACAATAATATACAATTTCCACATATACCCATGTGGGAAAAAATAGGCTTGAGTCTGCCTAACAAGACAAACAACATCACTCGGGGTCTTGGGAAAAGACTAACTTGGCAACATCCTATTGATGGCATTTTGTGACGAATTGATACCAAGCTTGGTACTACGCTATTTTGTCCTTGTACGCTTAGGTGATGTATTTCTTGAAATGTACTCTTGCCTCCATGGATTCTGTGTATATGGTTATGAAACTTTTGTCCAACTCATCCTAAAGCATGCATAACTGGTGGCTATGAACATCAACTTCTCTATGTACATGTCGATCTCCAGTAGGACTTGGTTCTTATTCATGGCTTGAGTGAGTGATTCGATTGAAGCAATCATGTGTGTCCTCACTATGACATCTAGAATCTTGAACAAATGTGCATAGGAATCCTCAATGCCGGTGATGAGTAGAGGGAGTTTTCATAGTTCCGGATCAACATCCAAATTTGTTCTTTGTCTAACTTTGCCTGCAACTTCATTTTCTTCTGCAAGTAAGGCGGGGCTCCCTTGTACCTCATTGTCCATTCTTGTACATGCATAATAGCAGCATGGATTTCTTTGATATTTTGGGCTGCCTTCGTGCACTACTGCTGAAAATCATATAGATGGAAAACTGCCTTGTGCACGGTGACAAATCTACCATACAATGTCTGCATTGTGGTCTCAATATTTGATATTTCAGCAAGTAAATCTTTCTTCATTTCTTCCATAGTGGATCCCATGGACTTCTCTATTCTCTGCCTGGCCTCTTATAAGTCCTTTTCCATTCGATCATTCTCTGCTACCAAGAACTTAATCATTGAGCTCGAGGATTCTGTACAAGCCTTAGAAGCATCGTCCATGGCAACTGGATGTCTTCTAACATCTGACATGATCACCCTTTCCTCTATGTGCGTAGGTGATGTGCAATCATCTGAGAGTTTCTTTCTTTATGCCTATACAATCCTTTGTTGTGACTCATCAAATGATAGATTGTATGCATCCATACTCAGATCATTATTGAGGAGAACAACCTCTCCATGATTTCTCGAGACTAGTTCTGATTTTGGAGGTGGCAGAGACTAAGGTACGACCTCAGATGCTCTTGGCATCAGATCGATGTCTTGGTCCTATTGCTCCTATTCCAACTCCATGTCTATTACTTCAACCATCTACTCAACCTATTGAGAAATTTCTCGAACCTACACCTCCTCATCCTATTCTTCATCAGCTAGGTGCTCTAATTCCTCAACATATATAGGCTTAGTTTTCTTTGTCATCGCACCTTGCCTTTCCTCTTGTTCATGTTTCTAGTTCTCTTCCCTTTCTCTCCTCCTTAGCTCCTGTTCTTCTTTCAACTTCTACTTTGTTTCCTGTAACTTCCTCTCTGCATCCTCAAACCTTTCCTTCTCTCTTTTCCTCCCTTCTACTCTCCTTTGGCATTGTCACCTCTGTTTCCAAATCTAATTTCTCAAAAAGATGATCTTCTCTAAACTTGTAGCTTTGTTTGGTCTCTAGGTTCTTGAAAATCTTCCTCTTGCATTTTTCATGTGCCAATTTTCTTTTCACTTCTATTATTGTCATTGCTTCCTGTGGTGCTGCTGTTTGTAGTGCTGCTTTCCATTCTATAGCCATGCTAACTAGTTCATTAAGCCTAGAGGAGTTGTAACAATACCTTGAAGGGTCTTCCTCTAGCTAATGACATGCCCCATGGATCCATCAATAATAAACCTTCATATAGTGGTTCTTGCATATGCAGTGGGGATCATATAGATTGAATCTTTGAGTGTTGAACTCAAACTTCTTCAATTCCTCAGCCTTGACATCCATATCCTTCAAGCTATGGATCTCGTACAATCCAATCTGCAAAGAAAGAGTTGGCCATGGTGCCTTCTTCTTCCTGTGTATTCTTGATGATAACCCTATGGAGATGTGATATGCAACTTCTTGCATGACCAAATTATCTCTCAAAATCCTTGGTAGCACATGCGAAGGATTTTCTCCTCCTAACATTTAGATGCAGGAGCTACCGAGTGAGGCATACCAATCTGCAATGTTAAGAAATGTTTGCATCACTGCTTGGGATATGCAAGGTTGATCTTGTTCAAAGATAATATTTTAAACTGGGGTGATGAAGTGGTCAGATAGTCTCGCCATGACACCTCGGTAGTTGCAATCAAAGAGAAACTTGCAATAGATGTTCATAGTATCGTCTGATGGTGTATATGTCCAACCCATGTGAGGAAACTATTTTTGGGCACAAATTGCATCAAGTAGGTATGCAGACATAAATAATCTCACATGCGTGTCCTTAGGAAAATTCCAGGCACTAAACATGCACTTTCTTGGATTGCAGGTTACTGTGGCGTGGTTTTTTTTTAGAGGAGATCGGATTTTCCACAGTGCTCATCTTTAATATGTCGACGTTTCGAGTCTATACCCAGACTCATCATCAGGACTCATGTACGGAGAAAAGAATGCCAAGGGTTCTTTTCTCTGTATCTTTACCCTTGTTTTTTCGAGAGTACGAATCTCTTTCCAAGTATCCCCTCCGTGTAGGGTAACTATTTTGGATTGCAGGTTACTGTGGCGTGGTTGTTTTTGAGAGGAGATCGGATTTTCCACAGTGCTCATCTTTAATATGTCGACATTTCGAGTCTATACCCAGACTCATCATCAGGACTCATGTACGGAGAAAAGAATGCCAAGGGTTCTTTTCTCTGTATCTTTACCCTTGTTTTTTCGAGAGTACGAATCTCTTTCCAAGTATCCCCTCCGTGTAGGGTAACTATTTTATATTGCAGGTTACTATGGCGTGGTTATTTTTGAGAGGAGATCGGATTTTCCACAGTGCTCATCTTTAATATGTCGACATTTCGAGTCTATACCCAAACTCATCATCAGGACTCATGTACAGAGAAAAGAATGCCAAGGGTTCTTTTCTCTGTATCTTTACCCTTGTTTTTCCGAGAGTATGAATCTCTTTCCAAGTATTCCCTCCGTGTAGGGTAACTATTTTGGATTGCAGGTTACTGTGGCGTGGTTGTTTTTGAGAGGAGATCGGATTTTCCACAGTGCTCATCTTTAATATGTCGACGTTTCAAGTCTATACCTAGACTCATCATCAGGACTCATGTACGGAGAAAAGAATGCCAAGGGTTCTTTTCTCTGTATCTTTACCCTTGTTTTTTCGAGAGTACGAATCTCTTTCCAAGTATCCCCTCCATGTAGGGTAACTATTTTGGATTGCAGGCTACTGTGGCATGGTTGTTTTTGCGAGGAGATGGGATTTTCCACAGTGCTCATCTTTAATATGTCGATGTTTCGAGTCTATACCTAGACTTATCATCAGGACTCATGTATGGAGAAAAGAATGCCAAGGGTTCTTTTCTCTGTATCTTTACCCTTGTTTTTTCGAGAGTACGAATCTCTTTCCAAGTATCCCCTCCGTGTAGGGTAACTATTTTGGATTGCAGGTTACTATGGAGTGGTTGTTTTTGAGAGGAGATCAGATTTTCCACAGTGCTCATCTTTAATATGTCGACGTTTCGAGTTTATACCCAGACTCATCATCAGGACTCATGTACGGAGAAAAGAATAGCCAACATGTCTGATCAATTGAATGCCTCTCCTTCATTTACCAACTGATCTAGCACAACTACCACCCAACTCTACGGAAAGGTGTTATTTCTCTCTTTACCATACAAGTGGCATGCAAAGATGACCAAGAGTTGGTAGGCATTCCTAAGTAACTTATTCTTGTAGAGCTGGTTGGGTGTCACCGTAAAATTAGATGGCTTTTTTACCCAATGCTTCATGATATCTCTAGTGTTCACATTGTTGTTGGGAATATAGAAGAGTACATCCATGTGGTTCATCGGCTATGGTAAGTGATACATCTAATGATAATCTTCGGACCTAAAGGTGACAAGTTGTGTTCCACTTGCATTGCTCAATTTCATCGTCTCAGGATCGGCATGTGAGACAATCCAGTGGATGATTTCCGCGCATGGGAAGGCAGGGTACCTGCATGAAAACTTGTACAAGCTTGACTTGTGGATGTTGACATAGACCTATCGATCTTCCATATATTCCTTGAAACTACCTGTAAATATGTCCTTTATTTCCTGCCATGTTATCTTCATCTCCTTGTCTATGAACAACTATGTGTTTCCATAGACTGGCAAGTTCAATGAGATTTGTTCAACTACATCTCCAGTGCTTCTCTCTATAGTATCCTTTGATCCATATCTCTTGGAAACCATGTTACCTACACTGTTCAGAAGCTGCTCAACAACTGTTGTACCTAGAGACAGAGTAGACACTCATGGCATGCAAATGTTAGCTTGAAATCAAAAGAACATCAAGGACCGATCATGCAACAAATTGGGAAACTGCTGGGAAATATTGCACAATTCTAACTCTCAGAGGTGAGGGAATGTTAGGTTGATCTATGCATTGCCTAGTCCCAACTTCCAGTGAGAGGTATTGATGACTAGAACTACGGAATGTGCAGTCCAGTGTGGCTTGCTGATGACTGGAACTGCGTAATGCGCAGTTCAGTCTCACTTGATGTTGGTTGGGACTACACATTGTGAAATCTTAGTGGGAAAGGATCTGGGACTATCTCCTAGAACTATGTAGAGCATAGCTGGAGCTAATGACTGGCATCTCCTACGCAATTCCTAGTGCCAAGGTAGAGCCTTGAGATCAAAAAATGTGTAGTGCCTATTGGGAAGAGCTAGATCTGGGCCAAGGCAGCCAGATCTACCCAAGGGAAACTTGTAATTGAATAGATATGAATGCATGAGCGAAGGATGGTGCAAATATGAGTGAATGGTGGTGCATGCGATAAAAAAAGTGCATGAATCAGTTAAATAGATGCACAACAAAGCTTGTGGGGAGAGTTTCCACGACGATGACCGTTAATGAAAAACCTGGGTTATGCATGTGACACTTAAGAAAGGCAATGCAAAACTTAAAAAACAGTTCTATAAGATAAAAAAACAAAAACGCCAGTGGTCATTCAATAAAACATGAAAACTAACACACACACAAGCCAAGGAAACAAAAGCGACATAAAAAGTGACGAAATAATTGAAAAATAAAACTTACTTAGAAAAGTTGTGTTGATCATGTCGAATGTTCCTAGATGCCTTGTGAATTCTAGAGCTCTAAGATCAACTATGAAAATGAGCTTTGGCAGTGTCCATTAAATAAATTTGATTGATTTGGGGTTTATGACGCACATGCCAAAAATATAGGAAAAAGCGACAAGTGGCGGAAGTTTCCAAAATTAACTCAAGTGTAAGTGCAACTGCTAAAAATAGATCCCTATTTTTAGGGATGTTTTTTACTTATTGATTTTTTTTCTTTTTTGGGAATGTTTGCCATGCATGCATGGAGAAATTGCACAATTCTAAAGGGAACTGGGCAACCTTTTGGCACATGCATCAGACAACAACTAAGGGAATGCTTTTGTGCAATTCCTGAGATGAGTGGCTCTAACTGCCTCTCATGATATACATATTTTCCCAGTTGAAAACAAGCTTCCAGTTGATTCTGTATAGTTTTGGAGCCGAAGCTCACTGCTGGGCTGAACTGTGTAATTCTTGAGAGAAAGGTTGGTTTCCCTCTAGGACTGCGCAGATTGCCAAGGTAGTGCAAAAAATGGATTGCAACCAAGTCACAGGGGGTCAGCTTGTGGTTGGACAACAAAGCAAGTAAGAAACACAAGATGTAAAGCAAAATATAAACTCAAATGAAAGCACAAGTACTTGGGCAGTGCAAGACAAGTTGTTGAGATTTTAGTAGGGAGGCTCTAAAATGAATCGAAGGCAAAATTTTGGAGGGTGGTTGTAGCCGCTACAGGATAAATCAATATTCTTGTGAAATTTACATTCTTTTTCTTTTATTTATGTGCAAATAGAGATGAAGTTCTCTTATAAAATTTCTACTGGTGAAGAGAATTCTATCATTGGCATGGTCATGTGTCAAGAAGGTTGTACATTTGCTAAAATCCATTATGAAATTATGGATGATTAAATCTTTGGATACCCTTTTGATTTTATCCAGGATGGATTAAATTCAAATCCAAAACAATAGAAAAAATGGAAATTTTATACAACACTTTTAGGAATCAAAAGGAAACTAGACACATTTGATGTGGAAACAAAGGGTTCAATTTTCGTGGAAATAATACCAATCTTTGAAAACATTGAAGTGAATGTGGAGGGACCTATACATAAAAAACCAAGAATTTAAAATATGTCTTTGTCAATGGAACAAGTCATAGTTGTTGATCCTATTGTATTGGCATCTTGGGAAAAAAAGTGAAAAGTTTAATGGAAGAGTTTGTCAATGAGAAAATTACTCTCAAAGTATATTCAAAAAAGGGAGAATCTAAAATAAAGATCCATTGTGAAATTTGTGGCATTTATTATGGAACAAGTGATGTATCCTTGGCAGTGCAAACAAAACGCAACTTCAAAAACCATCATATGAAAACAGGGGCCCATTAGTAATGCCCTTCAATGCCAAGTGGGAGTGAAATTCCTTAACGTAACAAAGTACAACAAACAATGATGGTTGGAGATCAATTTCATATTGATCAAGCAATCAAACATCTATATGATTTCAACAAGACACAAGAGACTAATTTGTTCAAGGTGGTGGAAGAAACAATTGCATACTATAAGGACATGAAAAAATTGAGAGTGGAATGTACACGATGTAATAACAATTTTGTTTAGTGTCGACAAGTGGTAATATTTTCATTTCTCTAAATGAATGCATGAAATCAAAGAAGCACACTATTACTACTAGAAATGAGAGTTCAATTGAGGAGATTGGGCTAAGGAGTGGCATGGTTGAGAGACCCAAGAAGTCTTCCAATGATAAGTCCCAACAAAGTTTGACTAGGTTCTTGGTCCCATCATCACCATCAATATTACATATGGGTTCTACATGTGCAAATCCTTCTACTTCAGGTGCGTTAATTAACAACTTAGACTAAACTTGAATATGAATTTGTATATTATTTTATTTATCTTGCTTCAAATTTATTTGTTTTTTATTGTGTTTTCATCTTATTATAGGTCAATTATCTCCCTTGTTGCTACAATGTTGGGGTTATTGGTATCCTTATATTGGTAGAAATGGTGAGGGATTGGAAACAAAGGTCCTAATGGATGATCAAAGGGGTGGAACATTATGAGCCATAGAGAAGCATACCAAGATCATGCTACATTATGAGGGTATTGAATGTCATATTGATGGTGCATATAAGCATATTCATTTCTAGAAGGCTTATGAAAGAGGGATCCAATTTGATTCATTAACATGAATATTTTGTAAGTTGGTTTGAGAATGTGATGAATTGAGGATGTGATTATATTGTGAATCAATGTGCACCAATAAAACAAGTGAACAAGATACAAGAAAAGGTAGTAGACTAGACTATTTGACTCAAGATGAACTGAAGAATGCTACAAGGGTTACAAATGGTAACCATTTCTCTTTGGTGGGAGAGGACACCGGTTGCTACACTCTCTATTAGAATGAGATCCCTAAAGGAAAAGTTGTTTGAATCGACAAAAAGGAAGGGTGTCTTTAGGTTTTGCAAGGATGTGTTTGAGGCACATAACCAAGTAAAATTACAAGGTAAAGATGTAGTTTAGGAGTTTGTCAAGGATATCATTCATAATTTGATACATGCAAAAGTAGGGAGAAGGTATAGTACACACACAAAATTTCTTTATGAGATGATCAAATTACGGGGAGGTCCTAGATTACATAACTTTATTTGCTTGAATCTTGATTGTCCTTCAATATATACAAATTTAAGGCAAGTTAGAAAGTCATTAGCCTATATCGCAGGGGAGAACGAGCACATTTTTTAGTCAGCCAAAATTTTTTATGCTTCTTATAAAGCCAAGCATGGTAGAGATGGCCCAATCCCTGTATTACTTGTTGAACATGAAACAATTTTGAAACAATATGTTAGGTGGGTAGAAAAAAGCGATACACTGGTGGGGTTTTGTGGTACGAAAGAAGAACATCAATTCCAATCACATTTATTGGTAAGATTTGGTGAGGTAGATGCAGGCTATGAGATTATAAAAGATTCTTTTAAGAACAATGTTATTGGCCATTATGCATGTGTTATTATTGCAAACCCTTTACATGAAAATCTTCTTCATTTGGTTGTGGTTGTTCATCCACAATGTAATAGGTTTAATGTAGTTTTTTTTTATCAACAATGGGAAAAGGTAGAATCTATGTGGAAGAAACACGTGGAAAACAATTTGGGACTTATTGCTGGTCATTCCTCGGATGGGGATAGAAGAAGAAGACAACTTATATTGAAGGATTATTCTTCAACATTAGTTCTTTGATATCAAATTCCTTGGGAGGGGTGTAGGCTAACCAGGTTGTGAAATGGTTCCAATGTAATAAGATTGCATGACCAAGATTACATCCACAATGACTAACATCTAGTGAATCATTTGTTTAGCAGTCGATGAGAATTGGTTTTAGGAAATGAGTACATAAGTTTTGGTCATGTCATAATGGTTTATCACACTTTTAAAGTGGATGATGACAAGCTCAAGGGTGCAGATGTATAGAGGATGGATTGACAAAGTTGGGGTTTTGCACAATGCATTGCTTCAAGGCATATTTAGAGGTGTTTGAAAGAGTTGAGAAGTACACAAAGTAGAAATTTAGAGAGGACACTAGATACAAAGATTTATCTAATGATTATTGATAACTACATTGACATCTTTACGTCTCATATTTGAGCCTTTGGGAAAGGGTGTGAAATGCTTCACAAGTTCATCATTTATTCACATTATAGTTATGTTGAGTCCAGAAACAATATCATACTAATTTCAACATAAATTTCATTAGTAGAGAGGCATATAAAGATGTGAATTTTTCTTGCCATTTTCTAGTTTGTTGATGAGATTGTTTTGAGATCATTACTCTAACTTTCCATGTGTTTTGCACCTGACTGGGTCAGATGTATGTGAGAACTTATTTAGTAAATTTGGTGGTATGGTTAGAGTGGAGAGGGCCTATGATTTCACTGACTTGCTTCATGATGTTGCAACCCTTAATAGATTTGTTGAAGAAGAATCAAATCCCCAAGGGCTTCATTTTAATAAATCTCATAAGAAGCAAGAAAGCTTTTGGAATATATTGCACCAAGAAACAATACAAAACATTGACATAATGTCACAATATGATTCAATATCCATAGACGCTATAATTGTAGAATACCTTAACATTGGATTGAAGGATGCACAAGACATTTTATCAACTCTTAGAATGCAACCAAAAAGCACTCAATCTTCTTGGTGGGTTAAACCATGGATAGATGATCAAAATTATCCAGCATTACAAATTGTGGATGAAGTAGTTGATGATACTCCATTGAGTTGCTCCAACTCCATATTCCAATCTCCATCATCATTGGTACACAATGAAAGTGAATTACAAATAATGAAAAGTGAGTGGAGACATTAGTTTGATGAAATTTTAGATTGCATTAATGAAAATGTAAGAAAAACGATAAAAATAGTGATGGATCTTGATGATAAGGATATGTTCAAAGCACGTTTGGTTATTTAGTTGAATGGAAATCCAACATTATCCAAATATAGGTTGAAAAAAGTGAGAAATGGGGTCTACTTTAAGCAAGATGGGAAGGCTCCACAAAAGGGTGTTTCAATTGGCTTTGGAATTGGATTAAATTGTGGGGTGTTGTTTGAAAGAAACTCAATTCCCCCCATTGGACGTATTGCAAGAAAAGGTGTTCCTCGAAGTACAAATTAAGGTGTTTCTTGTGGAACTTGGTACATTGAAAGGGTTCAAAGAATAAGGAAGAAGGATGGTAATAGGGTGTTTGATTACCGCAATGACATTGACCTTTTGGATAGATTCGAAGGCATCGAGCTTCAATGATGTTGGTATAGTAGAATAAACGGGTAGCACATGTATACGTATGATTTGAATAATCATGGTTTTGTACGACTTGAATCTTTTATAGCTATCACAAACTTATCATACAATGGTGGGAGTGATACATACAAATTAGAAGAAAGTGATTATAAACTTTTTTCGGATTTTGTGAAAAATTTGAACAATGTTGATTTTCAAAACATTCTACTTTCTCTTTTGTTATGCATTTCCATATGTTGGATCATTTATAAATAAATATTGGTTGTATTTTTGTTGATTTGTTTTTATGAATATGATGTTAATTTTGTACTTTTTTGTTTTAGGTCTAGTGAATAGTTCAAATGGTGAATGTTTGGGATAACTTGACCTTTTTTTGCTACCTATTTTTTGTTGTAAGTTTCTTTCACTCTTCATTCATATTTTTGTAGTTGTGTTTATGATCTAGGTGGATATTGGTGGCCACCTACCTATCCCACTTGGACCCCCACCATTGTCTCTTTTAGTTTTTTAGTTTTTTATTTTTATTTGTAGCACAATTTACTATTTTTGGCAGTTTTTCGGGTCGTGAACTTCCAGAGCTGTTTTGAGGCCCTAAACAACACTTTTTGGAACAATTTCTGTAGTGATTACCACATTGGCAGCTGTAGTCCTCGAAGAGATATTTACAACGAGGTATCATATTCATCAAACAGAGATAATATGACCAAGTTACGACCCCGGGAAGTTGGCTGCCCAACTAACCCCAATGGAGCCCATAAACTCTTGGTGTTACATCTCCTCGGGTTAGGGTTTTGGTTGTTTATGGTTTTCTATTATTGTTCAATAATAAATAGGCCCTTGAGCCTCATTGTAACTAAGTTTAGAGGCACGTAGCCACCACATCTCTTCTCAGAGACAAGCTACCATCCCTTGAGCTACTCTTGTTTCCATTCAGTTTGCAAGCATACTTCAGTATTTGATATTAATGAAATGAAGTTCTATTTCTATTGCATATTTGTATTTATGGTTATATCTGTAATTTTTTGTGTTCCTGTTTAAATCCAGATCAATTTCATTCAAAAATTTATTTCTTATTTCCACCATAAAAGAAATATAATTACATACCTATATAACTATATTCACCCCTTACCTCAATACATATACATAATTTGGAGATAAGGGTACCCCTTACCTCAACACTTGTGTTGGATGCCTTCTACTATGGTTCCTCTCAAGTTGGTCCATTTAATCATGAAAATAAATAAGAGGTGGTTCCTTTTTCATGAATATGTTTTTGCAGATAAGTATGTGGTTCTTTTCACTAATGTTAACACTTTCCTTGAATTTTTAGATTAATGGTTCACTTTCTAGAAAGGATACCAAGGATCTGATGGCATGAACTCTAATCAATATGGTTTATGCTCACTCAAGTTAACATATTTACACAAAAGCAACGTCTAACACATGAAGTGCATTTTATTTTGAATGTTTATGTGGTAGTTGGATTTCCTATATTTTAAATTGGACATATAAATTAGAGCCTATAGTTCAAATGTGCCATCAAAGTCTTTTTGGAAGTATTTATATTTTGACCATGTGCATAGGGTCTATAATGGTTAAATTGCACTTGGTTATTATCGACATTTTATTCCTTGATCATCTTTTGGGCATTTCCTTTGAGTGCTCTCACTAAATGAGATTAACATTAATTTCTATCTGTAAAGGATTTTGGACATGTGATGGTAGTTTGTTTTTATATTGTTTGCAGCTTTATTAAGACGCGCCTCTGGTAGATTAGAAGGGTGATGACACTTTATTTTATTATCTTTACATACATCGATATATATGTGTATGATTGGTCTTGAAGCGTGTGTGTATGATCCAAGGGGTATTTTAAGGTGAATGGTATATGATTTTTTGCAACTTTTGTATTGACAAGAATTTGATAGGGTGAAGGTATGCAAATTTTAATTGATTTTATTTTTCCAAAGAAAGAATGCATACGTTTCTATTTCATGGTTTGGAAAAGGAAAAGACAGAAAAGTTCTTGTGGTACTCCAAAAAGGAAAAGCAGGCCACTTTGTGGCCACTTTTAGCAAACTTTCATACAAAATATACCTATGATCTCTTCTGGGAACACAACTAGAAGAAAAAAAATATTCATTGATGAGTAAGGCTGGTTGTTATTGGGAGAAGAAGATGAGGAACGACCAAAGAAAATAAAATACTTCTGATTTAATTTTGTCACATTTTCCTTGTAGCACAATGCTTTATTATTGTATGCAGATAGATTGTTGACAGGATTTGGAATGTAAGCCATATCTTTCATAGCAAGTCTCCACTCCGTTGCATGCCCTTCCTCCTTCAAACCCTTTGATAAGGTAGCTACTATAGTAATTTTGTCAAGCCTATGATGTTATTCATGTGTCATGGTAAATCAAGGTACCAATATATATAGTTGAGATAGCTTTGAAGCACTTGAGGGGAGCTCTTGGTACTATAAAGCATGTGAGTTTCCTATTCTTAAATTCTTATGTTTTCACCTTGGGAATATAGCTTCATCTTGGTTTTCTAAGGATCCATATTTGCGTGGATGTAAGTGACTTCTAAAACCCTAGATATCTTAACTATAACTCACCAAAGTCTCTTTTCTATGGAACAACTTTTAATTACTCTTAGCATAATGCTGCTATATTTATTTTGGTTTGTTTCATGGAGGCTTCTGCCAATTATAGGTATGTGATTAGTAAGAAGGGTTTACAAATTTATTATCTTTCTCTCAAAATATTAAAACCAACAGCTCTTGGGATGTGATGTAGAGATAGTTCCCAGTGTGTCGTTGCTTATTGGTCTCTCCATTATCCCAAAATATCCAAGATGGATGGTAAGCTTTTAGAAAGATTGAATTCTTGCAATAAATGATATGAAATACATAAGCACTTTGAAAGGGAACTTTTGAATCAATTTTAATATCACACTTTGAATATCATGTAGTTTGTACCCTTGTTACAGGGCACTTTTGAATCAATTTGAAAGGGTCTTAGATCATTATGAAATGATTTATTTTATGAGGCTAATTGATATCTATCTTTCATTACATTTTGGCTCATTTAAGGCACATATCAGCCCTTTCCTAAGGCCCTTATCAACCTTTCTGAGACTCTCCCCTATCTGAGGCATCTTTGTATTACATTTAGGCCTATTCTAGGACCTATTTGGGCCCTCTTCTTCACAGATCTCAATAGTATTTGAACTAAGTCTTTTCAATGGCATCTCGGTGGAAAAAATTTAGGATTGTTTTGAGTAAAGTTGGAGGACATTATTATGTTATCTCTCTATGGTTTCTAGACTAATATGATGCTCATTTAAGACTTTCTTTTGGGCTCTTCTAAAAGAAATCTATATTTATTCAACATACCTCCAAAGCATATTGTTTGTAGCCTTATCCTCACCTTTTGTAAGATTTATCATTTCTGCCGAATTTGAAGTGTTTTTTGAGCGACATCTAGACCTCTTTGGAGTTGCATATAGGACTTATCAAGGTCTTATTCAAAGAAAGGATAGAAGTCTACAAGGAAATGATGGCTATAATCAAATCATGCCTTGCTTCTGAAACAGTTAGAAGAAGTCTCTTATTGGCCATCTTAAGAGTAGATCTCTCTTCACTAATGGTATTGGTGTCTTTTCTTATATTTCAATTTGATTTTATTTTTTTCAATAATTATTATTATATGATAAAGTGTATTATGTATAGTTTTGTTTACTTTCTATTGCCTTCCATGAATTGAATATTTTTGTTATCCACAATGTTTGACTATTTCAAGGTTATCTTGTAGTGATATCCTAATATTTTACGTATTGCTTAACTATTTTTAGACAATATATTCTAGTGCAATAGAGAGCACATGACTTCCATCCCAACAACATGTTATATATAGGTGGACGTGGCACCAAAAGTTAGATGTGTTGTAAATGGTCATCTTTTAGTTAGCTATTTGTAGCATTACTAAGAATAAATTGCTATTGAATACAATAATTATACTATTTTCTTTTGCCTTTGCAGCACCTTATTGATTGTCTATGCAATGCATTTGTGGAAACTTACTTTCTCTTGAAAATGGTAGGAAGAATTGATAATTGTCCTTTTACAAGTCTTCGTGGGGAGGTGAACAAGTTACAAGTATTTGTTGATAAATTTGTCCCTTCGTTCAAAAATTCCAAGGAACGCAAAAGTGTTGTTGGGACATTGTAATTTTTTTAAAGTTTTAAATTTAAATTTATTATTTGTTTGAACTTTGTACTAATATACATATGTTCTTGCCAAGCTTATTTAGATAAGTATATTCTTAGAGGTGAGTTTATCACTATTGACTTCCATAAAGAATTATGCACATTTACAATTTCAAAACAAATGGAGGAAGTAGTGTATCAAATATTTTTTGGTGACAAAGAAAATGGAAGCATATGTTTCATCATTAGTTGAAGAGTGAAATGGAGAAGACAATGTAATGACCACCTTGAATTAGATACCAGACCTACTTTTTCAGGTGATTTTAAACAAGTGATTTATTTCTGCTTACTGCAAGACATTTTCCTTTCTTGCAAGGCAAAAAAATGAGAAATTTGGTATGGACAATGGTGTATAACAGGAGATGTTAAATATTCCATTTAGACAATTACATGTTCCTATGAAAATTAGAAATGTATTTTTCTTTTGATTTTTGTTTCATATTTTCAATCTTAGTGGTCACGTGTGGTTAATTGGAATTGAAATTTGAAAATGTCATGATCTCCATTTTGTTGTATAAATTCTAGTCATTTTTGTCTATTTCATTTGCAGAATGTCATTACTCTTGGATGGATGGGATTATAAAATATTGTAGAAATATAATTAAGTCCCTTTATATGACATAACAACAATCAAATCACATATAGGTTTCTCCAACTAGGGATTAATAAGTAGCACAACGATGGGAATTAGGAACCAAAGGTTTCGAGTCAAAATACTCATCTGAATAGCATGTCATTTGACAGTTTCTAATATTTTGATCCTCGTATGAAATTTTGGTATGCATATCATATTTGATTTCCTTATTTTACTGGTAGTTATAATAAATCATTTAACTTTTGACTTGTTTTGATCTTCTATTATGTTGATAAATGTTATGGTTTTTTATATTTATTTTGCCTCAATATGGGAAGCCACCTGTGTTTCTTCTGAAAACACATAGAAGAAAATATGAAGTATACTTATTTTTGCTAATATAGCTAATGTATGTTTGGTGGATATTTCCTTTTAATCTGACTTTTAAGATTCAAAGAGGGGTAAAATTCATCCTCCTGCAAATTAGGGTGAAGTAAGCCTATTCTAACACTTATTCACTACTTTTCCCTTTCTTTATACATGGTTTTGTTAGAATATTTCGACACATAGGAAATAATTAAGTATAACTTGGTCTAGTGTAGAGTTAGGTAAAGTGTGTTTCTTTACCATGTACTTTTGTAACTTACAATCCAACGGTCAAGATATGTTCTAGACATTAAGTAATCTGACGATTCATTCTCTCCTCGGTATTACTGACACTTGATTCATGGCTTAGCACCCAATTGGTCCATGATCTCTATTTAAAGAGCATGAAGGGTCATTGTAGAGTGACTGTTCATGAGAGAAGCTTCTGTAAATTTTCTTTATTTTATTAATAAATTCCCTAAAGTGGCTGCATTGGCTCAGGCCATGGACTGTTTCCCTTTTTGAGGTTTTTAACCATGTCAAGAATACTAGTTATTGATCCATGACCTGCTTGTGAGCAGTGTCCTTTGGCGTTCTATCTGAGGAACCTACCTTGTAAATTCCTACATGGTATTAGATTTATTTGAGGGCCGCATCTGTTGTTGATCCATATCGGAAGCCGGTATAGTTACATTCAATTGTCATTTTCTAGATCGTTTATGACTACTTTCAGGGCAAGAGGATTGTTCTACCATGTTAGGAGCATATGTTCCCATGAGGAACCCCTTTTGTTTCATGCGAAAAGGTTTCCGATAGCCCTAGCTACGTCATTTTTAAGATCTAGAGGTATACAGTCTTTATTTGCAGTTTTAGTTATTTATCTCTCTGTTTATTTCAGTTTATTTATTTGTCTATTTTTTTATTACCGGATTTATACCTTTCATTTTTGTGTATTCTCTTTCCCTAGTGACTTTGTGTAATCTGGGCAAATCAAAAATATAAAGGAAGGTTTTTTTCTCATGTGTACGCTCTTTTCCGCCGTGCCTTAATGTGATCTCAGAAAATCAGAAACATCGAGGAAAATATTTAGTTTCTGACAAAAGCTAGCTACATCATTTTTAAGATCTAGAGGTATACAGTCTTTATTTGCAGTTTTAGTTATTTATCTCTCTGTTTATTTTAGTTTATTTATTTGTCTATTTTTTTATTACCGGATTTATACCTTTCATTTATGTGTATTCTCTTTCCCTAGCGACTTTGTGCAATCTAGGCAAATTAAAATATAAAGGAAGGTTTTTTTCTCATGTGTATGCACTTTTCCGCCGTGCCTTAGTGTGATCTCAAAAAATCAGAAACATCGAGGAAAATATTTAGTTTCTGACAAAAGCTAACTTCAAGCCGTAAGGTTTGGCTTTTTTGTATGTCCATGTTGGGTTTTGTAGTTTTTTTTTGTGGGATAAAAGAGATTTTTCAAATAAGCATGCACTCCAAATCTTTAGTGACTATTAAAAAAAATCACCTTTCTCTTTTACAAAAATTACTAACCTTGTTGAGTTTAAGTATACAGGGTTTACGCAGTGCATTATATTAGATATCATTTTTGGGATTCAACTGCGTTAAGTAAGTCATTCATGTATGACCATTTTCATGAGAGGTAGTCGTAAGTGACTAATTTCTCATGCTTTGAATAGTTCACTTAGCACTCATTGCATCGGGTGATGCTC